>CAUYQV010130485.1:0-10320 GCA_963574575.1 Galagoides demidoff
TCTTGGTCCTTCTCCTAGAGCGGCTGAGGGACCCTGACGCGCGTCAGCAATAAACCAGCCTCTTGCTTTTGCATCGACCTTCGTGTGGTGTCTCTCTCTCGGGGCCGCATCCCCTTGGGGACCCCGTTTGGGTCTAACAGTGGCAAAGCCTTTAACCAGCACTCAAGTCTTTCTGTACATCAAAGAATTCATTCTGGAGAGAAACTGTACAAATGTCAAGAGTGTGGAAAAACCTTTAACCAGTACTCAAAACTTTCTGTACATCAAGGAATTCACTCTGGAGAAAAACCCTACAAATATCCAGAATGTGACAAAACCTTTAACCAATACTCAAGCCTTTCTGTACATCAAACAATTCATTCTAGAGAGAAACCTTACAAATGTCAAAAATGTGGCAAAGCCTTTAACCGGCACACACACCTTTCTCTACATCAAAGAATTCACTCTGGAGAGAAACCCCATAAATGTGAAGAATGTGGCAAAACTTTTAACCAGTACTCAAACCTTTCTGAACATGAAAGAATTCACTCTAGAGAGAAACCCGACAAATGCCAAGACTGTGACAAAACCTTTAACTGGTACTCAAGCTTTTCTGTGCATCAAAGAATTCATTCTGGAGAGAAATGGTATAAATGTGAAGAATGTGGCAAAGGTTTTAACCAGCACTCACACCTTTCTGAATATCAAAGAATTCACTCTGGAGAGAAACCCAACAAATGTAAAGAATGTGGAAAGTCTTTAAACACTACTCAAACCTTTTGGTACATCAAAGAATTCATTCTGGAGAGAAACCCTACAAATGTCAAGAATGTGGCAATGCCTTTAACCAGTACTCAAGGCTTTCTGTACATGATGGAATTCACTGTGGAAAGAAACCCTACAAATGTCAGGAATGTGGCAAAACTTTTTCATTTATTATTTATTTTGCATTTTTTTCCCTGGGGCTGGGTTTGAACCCACCACGTCTGGCATATGGGTCCGGCAACCTACTCCTTTGAGCCACAGTCACCATCAGAGGCAAAACTGTTAACCAGTACTCAAGCCTTTCTGTACATAAAATAATTCACTCTGGAGAGAAACCCAACAAATGTCAAGAATGTGGAAAGTCTTTAAACACTACTCAAACCTTTTGGTACATCAAAGAATTCATTCTGGAGAGAAACCCTATAAATGTCAAAAATGTGGCAATGCCTTTAATTTGTTTGTGAACCTTTCTAGACATTTATGAACAGAAACTTTATAAATATGGACAGTGTGCTTCAGTGCCTGTGGCTCAAGTGGCTAAGGCACCAGCCACATACACGTAAGGTGGTGGGTTCAAATCCAGCCCAGGCCCGCCAAAACAACAATGACGGCTGCAACCAAAAAAAATAGCTGGGCATTGTGGGGGGTGCCTTTGGTCCCAGCTACTTGGGAGGCTGAGGCAGGAGACTCACTTGAGCCCAGGAGTTGGAGGTTGCTGTGAGCTGTGATGCCACGGCCCTCTACCCAGGGGGACAGCTTGAGGCTCTGTCTCAAAAAAAAAAAAAAAATGGTAAAATATAATCCCTTGTGGTGGCTAAAGTCCCTCTGCTCACTGGTTGATGATGTCTTTGTTTAACCCTTTTGATGCTTTTCAACTGTCCTAACCCATTGTTTGGATGAAGTCTCCTCTTCAGGCTAGAGACCTAAATTCTTTTAATCCACAGGCCTCCTTCCTCATATCTTTATGAAGAAAATACTTACCTAGGATGCAATTTTATTTCAAAGTAAAAAAAGAAGAAGCAAGAATGATCCAAAATGTAGAAGTGAAATGTGAAGAAAGTCATGACTATGAAAAGCAATGAGTCATAAGGAACTTGAAAGAGTAAGGGAATAATTTTGTCTAGGACAAAAACTGATATAGCAATGTTTGTCCTACAATATGTCGTGCTTTAATAAGAAAAATTTGGAATAATCACAGGGCTTCTGCATGTCAAAAATAGTCTGTGTAATGCATGATATTTGCAAAGGTGGATTTATCAACATTTTGTATGTCAACAAGTTGGTCTAAATGAAAGGGAATCTCTAATTAAAACAACAAAGTGGGCTGGGGGCTGTGGCTCAGGCCTGTAATTCTGCAACTCTGGGACGCAAAGTTGGCTGGATTGCTTGAACTTATGAGTTTCAGACCAGCCGGAATACAACCCACATCCCATCTCTAACAACAATAGAAACCCTGAGGCAAGAGGATGTCTTGAGCCTAGGAGTTGGAGGTGCTGTGAACTATGATGCTACAGCATCATACCCTGGGTGACAGCTTGAGATTCTGTCTCAAAGAAATAAAAATAAAAAAATAAGACCATAAAGTGTTCTTTTTGTTATGAGACCTTGTTTAAAACTTCTTCAGATTGCTCTATATATAATGAAACTGGGCAATAAATGCATCAATTACTCAGCATCAATCTTCCACTATGGAGTGAAGATAAATCTCCCTCTCTGTATGTTCTTCTGCCTGCCTATTTGATTAATTTGGTTTTTGAGATCAAGATTATTAAGCTTTTATCTCTACTCAAAGTTATCAGTTACTCCTTTGAAACCAAAGGAAGACAAAAAGGACCCACCTTTAACCTTTAAAATCCCATTCTCTTTTTCTCAACTGCCTGATATTTTCACTCCTTCCTCTGTGCCTTTAATTTACTCATCACACCTCTTAGATTTTTGTTGCTAAGCTAACATAACAGAACTTGTACATGTAACTTCTGCCACGCTTGAACAAAAACATATTTTTTTCTTTCACAAATGTGTACTCTGGCCACATTGCACCCTTTCTGGTTGTGGGACAAACTGGGGACTCCATGCCCTTATTTCTGCGCTTTTTGAGTTGTGACATTCACTTAAATAAGGTGTTTGGACTAGAATTTTTCGCCTACTGTATTACTGTGGTCTTTAATAAACCGATAGCCCTGCTCTTCTTTTGGCTTTACGAAAGCTCTTGTTAGCCACCCCTGAAGTGGAGGCAAATGGTCTGTGATAGTCTTCACAGACTCCCTGAGAAAGATACAGGAAGACACTCCAGACACTTCTCAGGTTGAATCAATGGGCAGACCTTTCATTGTGGTCACTGGGAAAAATCAGAGCAGACAGGGACGTCATCTGAGCAAGAGGACTGGGTGAGGCAAAGGCTAAACAAAGGTTCCCAACCTCAGGTAAATAATGAAAATCAGGTATTGAGGGTAGGAATTGGTTAGATAGTTGGTAACAGATGCCTCCTGCACCTGAAATCTGACATTGTGATTCTGGGTTGGAAAATGCAGGCCCCGGAGAACTCTGGCCACCTAAGATGGGCACAGCCTTGTCCACAGGTATTACTTTGTCCATGACAATGATGCTTTTCTGGACAGTAACAATTTGCCTCAATGTCTGTAGGGATGCTTTGTCTAATTGGTAGTCTACCCTCTCTTCTCTACCTGTGGAATTCTGTGGGTCAAGACATTCTAGGGTTGCATATTTAGTGGTTCATACTGCACTCTCTCCTATGACTAAACCACCTGGCTCTGTGGCAGGAGTGACAGGACAGCCTGAACACAAATTCTTTCTTAAACCTCTTACGTGATGGATTGGAAGAAAAGAGATGCCTCATTGGGTACTTCACATGCATGATTTCCTTGTTCTCTTGCTGGAGAGAGTCCTGTCTAAATTATGTACTCAGATTGCCTTCTGTCCAGAGAACAATAGCCTTCCAATGAAGGTACAGCATGAACATGTCTGGTAGGTGCTAATCCAGCATCTGGAGGCTGAGGAAAAATGGTCAAAAGAAATCAACATCCAGGTAAACTTCTCTGACTGGGAAGAGGATACCCCTAGGAAAGACCTTAGGATCACCCCAGTTGAGGCCCACTTAAAATCAGAAGCTCAATCACCACAAAATAGTTTATACTTTTTGAAGCATGAAGCAATAATAGACCTAGCCACTTTGATTGACAGCTTCATGAGATGTAGACTTATAAGGCTCTGTGAATCGTTACATAAAACCCCTATTTTTTGTTTTGGGTGGGGGGAATTAGTCTCACTTGTTAACCCTCAGTAGAGTGCTATGGCATCACAGCTCACATCAACATCAAACTATTGCACTCAATCAATTTTCTTACCTAATCCTCCCAAGTAGCTGGGACTACTGGTGCCAGCCACATGTCCAGCTATTTTTTAGAGATGAGGTCTAGCTCTGGCTTAGGCTGATCTTAAACCTGTGAGCTCAGACAATCTATCCACCTGGGCCTCTCAAGTGCTGGGATGACAGATGTGAGCCATCACACCAGATGAACACCCCTATTCCTTTCATTAAAAAACATGGAGGGCGGCACCTGGGTCTCAGTAGGTAGGGTGCCAGCCCTAAATACTGAGTGTGACAGGTTCAAACCCAGCCCTGGACAGCTAAAACAGCAGTGACAACTGCAACAAAAAAATAGCCAGGCACTGTGGTGGGTGCATGTAGTCCCAGCTACTTGGGAGGCTGGGGCAAGAGAATTGCCTAAGCCCAGGAATTTGAGGTTGCTGTGAGCTATGATGCTACCGCACTCTACCAAGGGTGACAAAGCGAGACTCTGTCTCAAAAAAAAGAAAAATTTGTCAGGGGCACATGACAACTGGATATGTGAAAGTGCCAGTGAGAAGGAGAAGACACAGCCAATTCCATGATGGAAAGTCACAGATTTTAACTTCACTCTGTCTATAAATACCACTGGTGTTTTTCATCTTCTGTAGTAGTAACATATACAAATGGCTTCCACCTGAATGGTCAGAACGCTATAGACTTAGTTATTTGACACCCTCTGTTACCAAGTACTCCACTGTAAATGCTAGTTGAATTACAAACTTGGCCTCTTTTATTCATAAGGTGGTACTTTATAGACATTCAAAGTATGACATTATAAGAAATCCCCTTGTATATGTAGGGATCATGGCAAAACCTGCCTTTTTCCCTTGGTTGCTTCATTCAAAGATTAACTCACAATTGTGGTAGTTTTAAAAGATTTTTGGCTCAGCACTTGTGGCTCAAGCTACTAAGGTGCCAGCCACACACACCTAACGTAGCAGGTTCGAATCCAGCCCAGGCCCGCCAAATAATGAAGGCTGCAACCAAAAAATAGCCGGGCATTTTGGTGGGTGCTTGTGGTCCTAGCTACTTGGGAGGCTGAGGCAGGAGACTCGCTTGAGCCCAGGAGTTGGAGGTTGCTGTGAGCTGTGATGCCACAGCACTCTACCCAGGGGGACACCTTGAGGGTCTGTCTCAAATGAATAAACAAATAAATAAATAAAATAAAATAAATTTGTGTGTGTGTGTGTGTGTGTGTGTGTGTTTATAATTGTAGTAGATTAATAACAGAAAAGTTGGGTGGAGCCCGTAGCTAAGTGGTTGGGGCACCAGCTTCATACGCTGAGGTTGGCGGGTTTGAACCCAGCCTAGGCCAGCTAAAACAACAATGGCAAAAAAAGAAAAAAAAATAGCTGGGCATTATGGGAGATGCCTGTAGTCCCTGTTACTTGGGAGGCTGAGGGAAGAGAATCGCTTGAGCCCAAGGGTTGGAGGTGACTGTGAGCTGTGACACAATGGTACTCTACCCAGGGAGGCAGCTTGAGACTCTGTCTAAAAAAATAAATAAATAAGAAAAAGGGGTCATGCAAGACCTCTGTGGATCTTAAAGGCATTACCATGGCTTCCAGCGCCATTTCTATGAATGCTGCTAGCTTGGCAAATGAAGCTCCCCAAATTCCAGACAATATAGATTAGCTTTGGGGTGTCTATCGTTTTGCCACCTATAGAAATGATTTCCAGAGGAACTTGATCCTCAATTTGGGACTCTGAGCTGTGAGTGTTTTGCTGTCCAGGAATTTGAGTGACATTGATCTCATGGCACCTCAGCCAGGAGTGTAGCCAAGTAGACAAATGGAATCCTGTGCTGTACCTGAACCTTTCAAAAACAGAGCCTATAATCTGTGACCACCACAAGATATGCCTTGATGGCAGCTAAAGTTTGATCCGCATGGGCACCTTCCCCTTCTCTACCTGGTTTCATTTTGTTCTGAGTCTCCTCAGAACTCCGTTCTGGGATAACCAAGCCCCCTACCCTTAAAAAAGAAACTTCCTTTGAATCCATTAGTCCCAGCCTCCTCAAGGATAAGGAGAACTCTGAGAAGAGGCCTGAAGATAAGGGAGTGCATAGGGAGGGGGAAGAACTTTGAGGAGAAACTTGAGATAAGAAAGTGCACAGGGAGGAGAGGTTTGATGTACCCCTGCTCCCTTTGTACTACACAATTCCCTCCATCCCCCCAAAGCTAACCACAATGATTCAGCTTCTGTACCTCTGCCTACTTGCTGTGACACAGAAATAGGGTATAAAGACCCATTTGATCTGTCATTCAAGGTTGCTTGCGTCCTAAGGCAATGACCCCCTGCAGGTATAATAAATTTCTATTTGCATAAAAATGGGGTCCATGTCTTCTTCTCAGCTGTGTGAGTCATAAGATTTGGAGGCCCCAGTGAGATTATTGGATCCCTACCTGGGCCCACCACTGACCAACAGCTCTAGGGGAAGGCCTCTGAGGTCTCCTCCGCCCTACAGAGCTCTCGGATGCTGGATTTGGGGCACAGGTTCCTAAATTTTCCAAGTCAGTAAGTTCTGTTCTGTTTTGGTTCCAGTCTTTGGAATGGTTTTGACTGGCTTCTGTTCTGTACTATATCTCTAGGGAGTCCAAAGGAGAGGCAAGCTGAACACAGCTGTAAGGTCAGGGTCCCAAGGGACTGTATCTCTAGAGAGCCCCAGGGAGAGGCAAGCTGGACACAGCTGTAAGACCGGGGTCCCAAGGGAACGGGTGGATACAGCTGAGGCAAAAGGAGAGAAATCTCCTTAATAGGTTTAGGTACAGGTTTGGGTTGCCAGCATTAGCAGTCTTTTAGATTGTTCAAATTTGTTTCTCAAGTCTTTTGTATGTTCTATGTTTTGTATGAGTAAATGAGTGAAAGAGTTTGGATGAGACTTCATGGCTCTGTGCCTGACTGATTTTTGTCTGTCTGTCTCTCCTGTTTTGTTCATCTGTTTCTCTTTGTTTTATTGGCTTGTCTGTCTGTAATAGAGCAGGGATCATCTGGTAAGCCCTTGTTTCCTGTATCAAACTTGTTTAAGTGTTTGTATCTGTTTGCATAATTTTCCTGATTTCAGCTGCTGCACCAAGGACAACAGTGAGAAAGTGAAACCACCTTGTCAAATTCCCTTTCTTGAGTCTCGTATCTGTCAGGTTTCCTTTTTCTGGACTCACAGAGGGTGATTCCCTAGTCTGCTAAGTTTTCTCCTTCCTCACAGAGGGTGAGTCCCTGGTAGTCCCTGTTCCCTGTGTTCACCTATGTTGGTAAAATTGTGTGAAACTTGTCAGTCATTTTGTATTTGATTTGACCCTCAACACTTACTCAAGTGTCAGTTCTTTCAGGGAACTCTCGTAGATTTAAATCCAGGAAAGGTCTCTGTGTTTTCCTTTCTCTTCTCTTTCCCGGTAAACTGTTCACTATCCTTGAAACTGGATATCACTTGTTTCTATATATTATTTACTTCCTTGCGCACCTTCAATCTGTGACAATCCTCTACGTCTCCCAATGCCTTCAACGTCACTGTCAAGGTGGGAGTTAAACATTACTGTACAGTGTGGCTCCCTAGAATCTTGGTCTGTTTGGCAATGTGCTGTGTTTACTGGCTTCTACTTCCTCATTTTTGTCTTGACACTGTGGTGTAAATGACCCACCTACATTGGGGTCCTCTCTTTCCAGCAATTAAAGGGTTAATACAAAGTTTGTCAAAAATGTTTTTCTAACTTTTTGCCTGCTAAAAACTGTGCTTCCTAAGTTACAAATAGCCTTGAGATAAGATACCAGCTCTCAGCAGAAGACCCAAGGTCAATTACTTATTTGAAACTAAAGAAAAAAAACAGTCTTCTTTACTTAAAAAAAAATAATAATAAAACATCGGCTTGGCATTGCTCTGGTTGGCATGTATTCTGCTGATCCTCAGGTAGTCTCTGAGGGGGGCGGGTTGGGATCCCTCTGAGGGGAGGCACCCCATGGAAACATCCCAGGGCCCCTGGAGATGTCCCAGAGTCCTCAGGAGACCACTTGATAATCACTCCTAAATTCAGCTATGAGTCAACCTCCAGAGGTAAGTCACTTTGACATCTATTTTTGGTTAGTGTCTACAGACATTAATTAACCATTAATGGTATTCTTGGTATATTTATTTATCGTGGATTGTTGTGAAGATAACATAACTATCTGTTGAATTCGTTTATTGTAATTTATGTTAAGAACCTCTAAAGAAAGGCCAAAAAAAACCCCCAAAACTTTAAACAGGAACCCAGCGTTGCCAGGCCACTAGCGTGTCAGAAGCTCTCAGAAACATGTGTCAGTAGAATGACCCAACCAGTGGGAAACTTCAGCCCTACTGGCCTGTCAGGAACTCCCAGAAATGTGTGTCAACACCCAGAAACACCATTGAAATGAAAACGAGGGTCCAATCAACCCCTGAGGTGTTAGATTACTCACAGGCCTGTTAAAAGTGTATAAAGTGTGTTCTGGTTCTGGTTCTGGGAGGACAAGAGTGTAAGAGTAAGTGTAAACTATTAGACTTTATGTTGGGCCTATGTCTGTTTTGTCATTTTGTGTCATTTATTAAGTATTTATTAATAGTATTGGTCTTGGCCTGAAACAAATAGTTCTGGAGATATTTGTGAGTGGATTGCAGATCTTTTTATTTAAGGGACTCCTCAAGACTTTGCTCCTTCTGAAATCACTTTATTTACCTATCTGCTCCTACACCCCTCACCTCCTGGTGCGCCTTTGGCCTGGTAATCATTAGTCTTTCATCCTTATTATTGACATTGGGCTTGGTGGCAAGGCCCCTTTGAACTGGTCCACCTGAAAGTGTGTAACCCAAACTTGTTTTTATCTCTTTGTAGTGACCTTGTTCATACTTCTGTCCCCACCCAGAGAATTTTTCCCAGCTAGTTCTAATTCTTCTGTGTCTCCCTAGCTCTTTGATGCCCCATCATGGCTAGACTTTGGAAACTTTGGGCCCCTCCATTTTCTGTCAACTGGGAGGACTCTTCCATCTGAGCTACTAGTCCTCTTCTTTTCCAAGTCTAAGAAGGTCTCTATTACAGGAAGTAAAAGCACTCTTAAACTGTATAAAGATCCCAGTGACTTACCCCTTCTGTTTTCCCACTGATTCTGTCTTAAATAGCCATTCGAGTGAAAAGTCAAAGCTGCCCAGATGAGTTAGAATGTGTGTATGGGAGTGCTTAGAAATTAAATAAAATAAATAACAATATACTTCTTAGTAATCTTGGAAAAAAAAAGTGGCAGGCAACTGCGAGAAACTCCTCTAAAGATAAGAACTACATTGAGCTAAATTAACCTAGAAAAAGAGAACTTGTAACTAACAGCGTTACTCTGGCTTCTCACATCTGGTAGCTATAATTATATAGCTGATATTGAACTGAAGAGGAGAAAGAAAAAAAGGGATATGAGAGAATTTAGAAAAAAGTTCCTTAGAACTCAGCACTTTATACCTAGAAACACCTGAGTTCTTGACAACAATTAAGAGGTCCTTCCTCTATATTGTTAGTATAACTGTCTGTCTGTTTTAATTCACTATTCTCCTATAACACTCTGGTTCCATGATAAAAGTACCCCACAACACCCTGACTAATGCCATTTCTTTTTGTTTGTTTGTTTTTTCTTTATGTACAGTTTTTTTTTCTTTTTTTTTTTTTATTAATTGATTTCTGTATACATTGATGCAAACATGGGGTACATTGTTCTGTTTCATATACAATTTGAAACACCATCATCAAGCTGGTTAACATAACTTTCATGTCATTTGGTTAATCATTGTATCAACACATTTATATTCTAGTTCTAGAAAAGTTCACTTGTACCCTTGTTAGACAGATATATAGGTAATCTGGCTTTTTTTTGTTGCAGTTGTCATTGTTGGTTAGCTGGCCCAGGCCGGGTTCAAACCCACCACCTTCGGTGTATGTGGCTGGCACTATAACCACTATGCTACGGGTGTGAGCCTATGCCAATATTTTCTCCTTGACATTTACACATAGGAAAATGAATGTGCTGATGTTAGCGAGAAGAGTAAATCTCACGAGCTTTGTTCATTTGAGACAAAGCTGGAAATCATTAGACATGCTGGAAGGGGTGCATTTTAACATCAATCACATATTCCAGCTGAAGTCTGTAGACTATTCATTTGTGGGAAAAAAATGAAAATGTAGGAAAACATATAAAATGCTAAAAAATATATTCCC
>CAUYQV010130487.1:0-16127 GCA_963574575.1 Galagoides demidoff
ACACCATCTGATGAATGTCAATGTGTGGGTCTCTCTTAGTTGTGCAGGTTGTAAACTAACCCATGGGGAAGGCTTTGTCCCAGCTGACCACATGACACAGAGAGAGGCTTTCTCCCTCTCCCTGCTGGGTTGGAGGGTGGCCGCTCTTTATTTCCATTGGAAGAGCAGGTCGCCCACCATCATGCAAACATCATCATCTGATATACGATGACTGTATGATGGCACTTGTCAGGCAGGGATGATTGGTCACTCAGGGAAACTCGGGGAAGCTGGGCTTGCCATTGAGTACACTTAGCACGGTGCCACCTGGAGAGACTTAGCCAATGGTCAAGGGCCATGTCTCTGGATGCAGCAATCCCCAGATGTGGTTTAGGAAAATGGTGGGCGTCAGTAATTCAGGAAGTACTGGCTATTCCAACAGATGGGGCAGCAGAATAGAGCATATAGAAAGGACATTTTAGAAATCCAGATAGGCAGGTGTCTGCGCTAGTGCAGGGCTTCCATGTACAGCTATTGCCCCCTGTGGCCTACTTTGCCCCCTTTCTCTCTAAAGCAATAACTGATTCAGAGTTAGGACCAGATGGAGTCACGTGGCTGCCTCAGTCAAGTCTAATTCACTTTAGCTTTTATTCTACGCTCATTTATTAGGGTTGAAAAGAGAGAAAACTTATTTTCAATGAAAATTCAATACAAAACATGAAAAAAGCTCCCCTTTATTTGCAAAACAAAGCATTGTTAAATATTAAACAATGTTTTATTTAAATTTTTTTGTTTCACTGATTTTTCTCTCACTCTTAGTTGAATAGCATTGGGTTACTTGTCAGGGATTGATGTAATTTATGGTAATATAGTTATGCAAGTTCTTAGTCAATCTCCTCCTGCCTCTGGTTTTTGAATAAACTGCTTTTGAATCTCGTCTTCATGATTTACTGGCTATATGACAAGAGATGTTAGTTAACTGCCTAAGGCTCATTTTCCTAATCTAGAAGGCAGCAGTATTATCATCTACTTGTCAGGGTTGCTATGAAAATTAACTAAGTTTATTGCATGAAAGTTCAGGAGCATAATAACTGCTCAATAAAGACTGGCTGCTCTGTCTTCATAGTAATGTAGTATAAGGACGTATAAAAGTCTGTACAAACATGGAATTAAAAGATAAAAATATAAAACTTTATTTTTCAACATAAACTCTATCAAGTTCAAGGTGCTTTTGTAGCAATGACACCAGCCATTTAGTCCATTACTAAATAACTGAGGGAATTTAGCCATGTAAATGCAATCTTTTTTACATTATTAACCCAAGAAAATGGTTTCCCTTTTAACTTTTTTTTTTTAAGATTAGGAAACCAGAAAAAGTCAGGAGGAGCCAACTCAGGACTGGAAGACAGATTCCTAGTGATTTCCCATTAAAACTCTCCCAAACTTGCTCTGGTGGGATGAGAATGACTGGGAGCATTGGCCTGGTGGAGAAGGACTCTCTGGTGAAGTTTTCCACTAACTTTCTCCACACATTCTCAAAATAAGAAGATTCTGTGGCTCTCCAGAAAGTCAGCAGTGAAATTCCTTGTGCATCAAAAAAAACTTTGCCGTGACCTTTGCTCTTGACTTGGTCTGCTTTTGCTTTGACTGGACCAATTCCACCTCTCAAGGGGCCAATACTTTGTGCTTTGTCTTCAGGATCATACTAATAGAGGTATGTTTCATTCCCTGTGACAATTTCTAGAAAAGATGCTCCAGAATCTTGATGCTGTTTGTTTAAAATTTCTATTTTTTTTAAATTTCAGATTAATATAAGGATAAATACAATCAGATCACATTGTTTGCATTTGTTAGGTAAGGCCCAAGCCCTTCACCCGGGAGGTGTGCCATATGCCCCTACATTGTGCCTGTTAGGTAAGAGTTTACCAAACTCCCTTGCCCCTCTTCTCCCTTCCCTCCTCACCCCTAGAAGTTCTGGTCTGGTCTGCAGCTTATCTGGGAGCCCACTGAGTGGAAAGTTTGCTCCACATTAATTTTTCAGTCAGAATTGTGTGAGCAGAATCCATTGAGCTGTCTATGGTGTTGGCTATTTGTACTGTTACTTGTTGGTCCTCTTCAGTTAAGGCACAAACAAGATGAATTTTCCCTTGAAAATTCATGTAGATCATCTTCCACTGAAGACTTCATCTTCAACATCATCTTGCTCCTTCTTACAATGAATTATCCATTTGTACACTGCTGATTTCTTTGGGGAAACTGTCCTCATAAACTTTCTGTAAAGCATCAGTGATTTCACCATTCTTTCACCCAATCTTCACCATAAACTTGATGTTTGTTCTTACTTTAGTTTTAGCAGAATGCATGTTGTTCTGATGAGGGCTTTTTTAAAACTGATGTCTTATCCTTCTTAGTGCCTTAAGCTAGATCATATTCAGACATGCTATAGCAAATTAATGCAAGTTTAATTTGGTACAAAATATTTGAACTCCATGCATAACGTTTTCATAACTTTTCAAACACCCCTCATATATAGATAAAGGGTCATGATGAATTGGATCTAGCCAGAGAGAAATATCCATCATCCTTGTTCTCTAGAAAACAAGGGGAAATTCTGCTGGGGAGTAAGTCAGCTGGATACATTGAAGGTATACCTTCAGTAAGACTTGACATATGTAAACACTTGAGAGACCACCCCACAATCAAGAGAGGGAGCACATTGATCATCCCCAAAGTTTTCTTGTGCCCCTTTGTAATTGCTCCTTCCTATTCCTTTCTGCTGTCCTTACCCTCCTGTTCCTAAGCAAACACTGATATAATTTCTGTAACTATTCAGGTGATTTTTTTTCTTCTTATTCAATTTTTTTCATTTGTTTTCCTTCTTTTTTTTTTTTTTTTTTTTGAGACAAAGTCTCACTCTGTTGCCCAGGCTGAAGTGCAGTGGTGTCAGCCTAGCTCACAGCAACCTCAAACTTCTGTGCTCAAGCAATCCTTCCATATCAGCCTCTTGAGTGGCTGGGACTATAGGTACATGCTGCCAAGCTTGGCTAATTATTAGGTGGAGAGTTGGTTTTTTTTTTTTTTATGTATTAAAGAAATAAGTCCTTATCAGCTATATAATTTACAAATATTTTAGCATGTGGCTTTAGTTTAATTTTGTCTGATGTCTTTTCATAATCAAACCAGAGTTTTGGGAATTGGGTGGGAATACCATGGAGGTGGATTGCCCTTCTCATGCCATCATGTCACAAAGTACATGATTTCAACGTGACTTATCATTGGTGATACTAATATTTGTCTTAGTCCAAGAGGCTGCTGTAACAGGCTTGGCACCTGTAGCTCAAGCAGCTAAGGTGCCAGCCACATACACCAGAGCTGGTGGGTTCAAATCCAGCACGGGCCTGCCAAACAACAATGACAAATACAATTAAAAAATAGCGAGCATTGTGGTGGGTGCCTGTAGTCCCAGCTACTTGGGAGGCTGAGGCAAGAGAATTGCTTGAGCCCAGTAGTTGGAAGTTGCTGTGAGCTGTGATGTCACCGCACTCTACCCAGGGTGACAGCTTGAGGCTCTTTCTCAAAAAAAAAAAAAAAAGAGGCTGCTGTAACAAAATACCACAGACTGGGTGGCTTATAAGCAACAGAATTTTTTTTAGCACAGTTGTGGAGGCTGGGAAGTCCAAGATCAAGGCTCTGGCATATTTAGTGTCTGATGAGGGCTTGTTTACTGGTACACATATGGTGTCTTTTAAATATGTCCTCACATGGTAGAAGAAACTAGCTAACTCTTTGGGGTCTCTTTTAGAAGGGCACTAATCCCAATCATGAGGTTCCACTCTCCCAAAACCATCACCTTGGAGGTTAGCATTTCATCACTTGATTTTGAGGGGACACAAACGTGCAGATCATAGTAACCTTGACCGCTTGGTTAAGGCAGTATCTACCAGGTCCCCCAACTATAAAGTTACTTTTTACTCCCTGTCTTGAGTCAATTCTTTGGAAAATGTTTGACTAGCCCATACTCAAGGGGAGAAATCTATAATTAATAACCAGCCAGGCTTGGTAGTATGTACCTGTAGTACAGCTAATCAAAAGGCTGATATGGAAGGATTTCTTGAGTCTAGGAGTTTGAGTTTGCTGTGAGCTACACTAACATTACAGCACTCTAGCCTGGGCAACAGAATGAGACCCTGTCTCAAAAAAAAGGTGGGGGAAAATATCTATACATATTACTTGGATTCTTCTATAAGAAATTTTATCCCTCTCCCCTATTACTTATTTATTTATTCACTTATTTATATCGGTTATGAATCTATGGATATTTAATTCTTTAGTTTTTAAGCAAATAGTATTTTTACTTATTTTATTGCTCAGATCATCCAGTTTTGGTCATTGGGGGCTCTTTCAGATTAGAGTCTCAATTCTTTTGATATATGCCCATTTTTTTGCACTTCCTTACTTTCTGATACTATTAAGATGCTGCTGCAAGTTCATCTTATGTTTTCTATGTGCCAGCCCTAAAGTTAGCTATTTCTTTAAGGAGCCAGGATCCTTGGTTCCTTGTTTTAGAGAATGATATTTGGAAACGAAGATCTGGTTACCGGGCATGTTCTTTGCTAGTGGGTGTCACTGCTTCAAGGCATGAGGGGTATTTTTTATTCCCTTGGAAGGTGCTATGTATTTCAGAGGGAAGTTGAGCAACTTACAATTAGCCAAATCACATAACAGAGTGGTTATTAGCAGTCATGTAAGAGAGTGCTCCTGAAAGTGTGATCCATGAACCATCAGCATCAACATTATCTGTTTGGTAGAAATGCAAATCTCAAGTCCCACCCAGACCCCTGGCATTAGTAACTGGGGGTTGGACTGAAGGTTGTATGTTTTGGTGAGTAATAAGCAGATGACTCTCGCACATTACAATGTGAGAACCACTGACAGTAAGAAGTACTCTGTAGAAACCTCAGTTAACCGTTGTTGTATTTCGTACTTATTCTAGTACCTCCTATAAGCAATGCTCCTAAAAATTGCTAAACTGTCTGGTTTCTTAATCCAGCTATAATCTCAGTCCTTGGATTCTTACCATTCTGATGGGGACACATCAAACAAGACAGAACATGTGGACCAGACAGAGGAAGCAAAAACAAGAACAAAAAAGCCAGTTTTCAACAAAATACTAGCAAACCAAATCTAGCGATATATAAAAATATCTATATACGATGAGCAAGTGGGATTTGTCCCAGGAATATAGTATTGGTTTGATATCTGAAAATCAATTAAGGTAATACAATAGCAATAGATGCAGAGAAACCAGATCATCTCAATAGATGTAGAAAAAACATTCTACAAATTCAACCCCCCCTGCATAATAAAAACACTCAACAATTAGGAATAGGAGAGAACTTCCTCACCTAATAAACAGCACCCATGAAAAACTCATAGCTAATATGATACATACAGTAAAAAACTGAATGCTTTCCCCTAAAATCAGGAACAAGGTCAGGTCCAGTGCTCTCATCACTTCTATCCAATATTGTTTCTAGCTACAGATATTATGCAAGGAAATGAAATAAAAGGCACTCATACTAGAAAATATCTGTCTTTGCAGATGGCATGATCTTGTAGAAAATTAAAAGGAATGCATTAAAATTCTATCAGAAGACCTTCAGCAAGGTTTCAGGATACCAGATCAAGGCACAAAAATCAACTTTATTTTGCATACTTGCAATGACCAATCTGAAAATGAAATTAAGAAAAGAATTTCACTTATAACATCATCAAAAAGGATAAAACACATAGGGAAAACTTGATAAAAATGTGTGAAACTTATACTCTGAAAACTATAAAAGATTATTGAAAGAAATTAAAGGTCACCTAAATAAATGGGAAAACATCTCAATGGAAAACATCCATCATGTTCATGGATTGGAAAACAATATTAAAGTGGTGTCATTCCCCACCAACACAATCATTATCCGAATCTCAGCTGGGCACAAGGTAAGGGTATATGGGATACTTCCTGGGAGCAAGACACAACTACAACAGGGACTTCCCTTAACAAATGCAAACACTGTAACCTCACTATTTGTACTCTCATATTAATCTGAAATTAAAAAGAAATAAAAAAACTCATTTAGTTTATTTGCAGAAATGTGCAAGCTAATCCTAAAATTCATATGGAAATTCAAGGTTCCTGGAATAGACAAAGCAGTCTTGAAGAACAAGTTGGAAGACTCACACTTCCCAATTTTAAAACTTCATACAAAGCTCTGGCCATCAAGACAGCGTGTTAAGGACAGACATATAGACCAATGGAATAGAATTAAAAGAGTCCAGAGCCCGATTGGTTTTAGGGACGTGCACTGAGATAATTCAAAGAAGTAAAGAATAATATTTTCACCAATAGTCCTGGGATACCTGGATATCCACATGCAAAAGAATGGAAATTAAACCTCTAGATCACATGATCTATAGGTAGATTCTATGACGGGAGGTATTATGGCAGGTTTAGGAAGTCCACAAAGCAGTAAGGCTTGAATGCAGAGATTAAGGGGAAGACAATCCAAGATAGAGCCAAAACATTAGGCAATGTCCAGAATGAGTGACAAAATGCATGTAAAGACCAGAAAAATGTAGAATAGTGATTAAGGGCCCTAGAAAACACGTTTTCCTGCTGGGATTCAAATCCTGGTTCCATTACTCATTAGCTCTTTGTCGTAGGCCTTCACTTAACCTCTCTGCCACTCCGTTTTTTCAGCTGAAAATATGGGAATAATAATGGCATTTAGTTTACAGGGCTCCTTGTGAAGACTGAATGACTAATAATGTGTGTAAAGCATCCCTGAAAGAACGAGGCACGAACTGAGCACGTTATAATTACACAACTATTTAGTGTAGTTTCCTGGTATCGTTTCAACTGACTAAAGTTTCTGACACTTATTAAGGGCTTGATTGATGTTAGCTATTATTATTAACATTATTTCAAGGGAGTCTTATTATCTTTGGGCAAGGGAGTTGACATACAGAAGTTTCTACATGTGAAAGGAAGCCTGGAGGGACATGGCAGGGACTATTCAGCTTTAGAATTCTGCTTGGAATTCTGCTGTCAAAGTAGTGCTGCTTATTGGCCAAGGTCCTACTGCAGAGAAGTACACTGTGGCCTGTCTGTCCTGCGGTCTGCCAACCTGCCTATTGGCACTGCTAAGCTAGGTGGGCAGAACAAAAGCAGGAATCTGTAACCCTACAACCAGGAGAAGCTGACTTCATAGAGTGGGGCGTTAGCTACCCCTCAAAACCTAGCCTGACCCCAGGCCTGGGCTTTAAATCTTGTTTTCCTGACCCTGCTGGTGGTAGCTATTTTCATATTTGCCGCACTTCCTCTTCAAGGCCACGCCCCTCCACAGGACCACTCTCAGCTGAGAGTCACCATCTGCCATCTGTGACATAAGCTTATTCAATATGCTTAAAAAAAAAAAAAACAGATCAGAGGGCCAGGTTTTGTTTTGCTTTGCTAATTGCACATCAAGCTGTCACCTAGAACTTAATCAAGGGTGTGAACATACCCATAAATTATCCAGTATTCAAAAGCAATCTTAATATTTCTGCCGGGAGCCTCTCTATGCTCAAACGAGCATGCAATATTTTGCAAAGGTAAGCATTCCAGGGAGCTGTTAATTATTTGAACCTAGGGTGTTTGGGTGACTGCAAATAAGCATTGGTAGATCCCAGGAGTGATTCGGCATGGGGCATAAATTCATGTTGCTTGTTGGAGGACCCACCAGGGAACCATTTCAAAAAGCAAGAGTGACCCATTAGATTGCTTCACAATTCATAAGCAGCTGCTATGACAGCGACAGGGTGCAATGAGAAACCTAGGCGGGGTTGTGTTCCTCATGAAAGGCAGAGGTGCCCCTAGCAGCCCCGTGGTTACTGAGAGGATAGGGTGTTGGGGGGAGGGATGAGCTGAGTCGCAGCCAACAAGGGGGTGAAATCCATGATCAGATGCTTCTGGCGGGTGGGAGAAGAGGACGTTTGATCTCAGGTCTGCCTCCTCAGTCTGCTTCCCCCACCATTTGCAGCTTGTTCTGCTGGTGGGTCTAAGTTCAAGCCTGTGCCAAATTCCGAACCAATCTCAACAGGCAAAGGCGGGGACATTTATTCTTTCATTTACCTGAACACACATGGTGACAGGCATCATTTAAGGCATGAGAGGATGTTGAAGGAACTGGCCCTCCCTTGAAGTAGCTCACTGTCTGGGGCTGGAAATGGACACGTAAATAACTCCTGTCTTCTGTTCGCTCTTCCAGGCCCTGACCTGCCCTGGAGTCAGTCTTCTCCGACTCTGGTTGTTCTGTATGGTCCCCATTCTGGCCCTCTGTTACCAGGAACTGACACTTCACCTTACACTTCAGACTTTCTTAAAATGTTCTACCTGCCTCTCTGGTGCTTGGGACCAGGCAGAGCCAGCAGTATTGGCCAGGTGGGGCGCTCTGATCCCAGATGGGCCCTGTCCTGGTTTCTCCCCTTAGAGACACTCTGGCCGGCTACCCCACGCGTGGGATCTACCAGATGCTCCCTTTTGCCTCTCCAGGAGAATGGCCTGGCCATCTGATTACCCCTGCTGGTTGGCATGGTATTTCTCCTGAGATTAAGTTGCCAGAACAAAACTGACTCGCTGACTTTAGTAACTCTCACTCCTGCACCACAAAGGGCAAGTAGTGGCTCTGGGCTACTGGTGGTCTACTGCTGGCCCTCGGTCTTAATCGCACGTGCGTCCGAGCTTAGGCTCTTGTCTGCTCATGACCACAGAGCTGCCTGCAGGCTACCGTCCCCCTGCACCCACCTCAGGCTTTGCACCATGCGACTTGGCAGTCCTCCAGGAACAGCTATGCTTATCTTGGGGACTTTGGAGAAAGACTGTTGCTCTAAAAGGCTGATGAAACTCTGACCCCTGATGTCCTCTCATGCTCCCAGATGATGGGGTGGCTCCTGCTGCCTGGTATTGGTCAGGTTGCGCGGCACCCTGTACAGATGGGGACGTTCTTCTTGCTCCACCCATGCCTACCCCCACCCAATCTTAGGAAAGACTCATGGTTTGATGCTTCTCCTTCAGAATTGGACCAGAGGGTTCCAGGAAGAAGGGAAAAGGAGAAAGAGGATAAAACAACCTCAGGGAATCAAGTTTTGGGGAGAGAGAATGGATTCAACAAGAAAACCATTTAGGGAATCAAATTTGTTTTCTTTGGAGAAGAGAAAGCGGATGGCTGGTTTAATTCTTGCCTTCAGGTACCGGCAGTGATTTTACGCGGAGGATATCGACAGATTGTTCTTTATGTCTGGAAAGACTAAGGGCAGCAGAGCAGCACTCCAGACTACATGTGTATGTCCTCTCTCCTGATCGTAGGGGGGATCCCTGACTTGCCCTTTGCTGTTTCATATCGAGGGAAAGTAAGGTTCACATGCAAAACAAACAAACAAAAAAATCCTTTGAGGTTCACAATCCAATACCAGCCCACGTTAGCCCAGTTTCTTCTGCCTGAGGCTCAAGGCACATCAGATATTCCCACTGTTTCCCCAAGATACCCTATTATTTTATTTGTGGCATCTTCCTTGCCTAAAATGGACTTCCCCACCCTGCCCCCTCATTACTCTGGTTAGTTCCTATTCATCTTTTAAGGCCCAGGTGAAATGCCATCACTTCTGGGCCGTGTTCCTCTCAAGCTGAGTTCTGCACTGATGACCTGCTCTCCTGCACTCTGGACTAAACTCACTGGGATAGGCAGCATCTTTCGGGCTGTCAGACAGTCGGTCAATGAACAAATGATTGTTAGGCACCTACTACATCCCTGGGCACTGCAGGTCCACCTATGAACTAGAAAGACAGGATTACTCCCCTCTGGGAGCTGGGGTCTGGGGTGGAATAGGAACAGATACAGAGGCAATTACAATGAATCTGACAAGCAGGAACCTGGCCCATGAAGAGGGGAGAAAAATGTGCTCCAGACAGGAAAAGGGCATCTGACGTTGATGGTGGCAGGATAGGAGGTTCGTACATGTTGGTCTGTTTAAGGGAGAGCAACAGCTCAGTATTCCTAGAGAATAATACTGGCAAGAGGCTGACGAGGGGTGAGGACAAAGAAGAGACCAGGGCCTGTGTTCTTCTGTGTCTTTTGAGCCATCTAGAAAGACTAAACTTCTTCCTAGGAGCAATGAGCAGCCTCTGAAAGATTTTAAACAGGGAAGTGGCATCTCATATTTGAAAGTTGATTCTGGCTGTGATTCAAAGGGCAAATAAGCTGGAGATAGTAGTAGAGGCAAGGACAACAGGAAGGATTCTGGTGAGCAGTGTCAGTGGTCTGCGCCAAGGTGGTGCAGTGAGAATGAAGACAAGTGGGTTATTTTAGAGGTGTCTTGCAGGTGGAATGGATGGGTTTGTTGATCTATTGGTTATGGTGGTTGGTGGAGGGGAAAGGTGGCAATGAAGGGGTAGAGGCTCCCAGGCTAATTCTTGGACAATGTTTAATGGGAGAACTTTGGTTTCCTAGGACTGCTGTAACAAAGTACCACAAACTGGGTGGCTTGGAACAAGAGACATTTGTTGTCTTACCATGCTGGAGGTAAGACCTAATCCAAAATCAAGGTGTCAGCAGGTCTATGTATTCTGAGGGCACTAGGGAAGAATCTGTTTCAGGCTGCTGTCCCAGCTTTAAACTCAACCCGTATAAAAGTAGAAAGGTAGTGTCATTTACTAAGACAAAGCTTGTGCCAGGGAGCAGGTTTAGTGATAGAACTTTGAATTTGGGGCATGTCTAGCAGGGGAGAGGGGGCTTTAGAAAACCCATGAGGAGATAGCTAGAAAAAAAATTATTTGATATATTGAGTTGGTGCTTCAGAGAAAGGAGATATGGGAGGGGCTGGGAATATAGATTTGAGAGTCTACAGCTTAGAGGGTGGATAAGATGGTGAACCATTGGGGTAGACCAGACTGCCCGGGAAAAAGGGAGCAATGCATCTTTGTGACCCCAGCACCTTGCCCAGGCCCTGCCATTGCTGTGAACATTCGATGAATAACTGCCTGATGGAATGAAAGGATTTCTTCCACTCTCCATTGGTTTGAGATAAGAAGGCTTTTCATGGGCACTCACTCACCCTCCTCGGGCTCCGTGACAGGAAGGGAGTGTACCTCATAGGAATGAGAAACAAGCATCCTTAGGTTTCACCTTACAGTCTCCTTGGGTGTAGTTTAGCGACTTTGCCCAAAGCCTCCCACTCAGCATCTCCCAGGGAAAGCCGAGGGGTGGAGGGAGGGTCCTGGGGTTGTGCGGCTTCTCCTGACTTGTAAGAACAGGAGGAGAGGACGTTTTGCCCTTGTTTGCAGCAATACTTCCTTTCTGCTTGCTGATCCTCACCTTTGCCATCAGCCCAGCTTCTTGATAAACTACCATGTAATTTCCAAATGAAGCCTTTTCTAAACCACCTCCTTTCCCCCCACATCCCAAGACAGATGGTCATTTGATCTTGGGGGTACCTGGCAGTGGGGGGCTCTCTCACCTGGCTGTGCTGGAGCAGGAGCCCCTAGGGGGAGGGGGCTGGTATCTACGTCTGCTGGGCAGTTGATCCAGCCGCCTTTGTGCCTGTTGCCTGGCGACACCCAGAGGCCCCTCTCTTAGAGCCACACTCTAGCTTCCTATTGGTCTGGTGGTGGTGTTTGTTGACAATAGACTTCCTGCCTCTGCATTCTGAAAGGGACCTGGGGAGCTTGGGTTTCATGCCAGGGTGCTGGGTCCAAATGCATTTCCTTAACTCTTTCTGTCCTGTGCAGGAAGTGCATGGCAAGTGCGCCCACCCCAGCACTACAGCAAGGCTCTTCTCTGGAAGCAAGGTTGGGCCGGGGGCTTTCTTTTCTGCTGGGGCAGGACAGAGTTTTTTTCTTTTCTCACCTTTTCTTGGGCTTTCTTATGACAACTTAAACAAACAAACAGCACATCTGAGTTGAGCTAGGAAAAGGTAGTCAATATTAGCAAGAGAAAGGGTTGTTTTGTTGGTGATATATTCTGAAGAATAAAGACTCATACTGCTACGGGTGTCCAGGACCTGTAGGTGTGATCTATGCCTTCCTGTAATGGAGCTGGGGTGGTACAGGAGAAGAGAGGGAGAGAAGAGGACTGAGGTGACTCTGGGGAGGTGATGAGAGCAGGAACAAGAGAGAGAAGGGGTTTGGATGCCTCAAGGTGGACCCTGTTGGACCAATGAGTGAATCTGTGGAAGCCAGTTCTCCAGTTGGCGAGTACCAGGATCTGGACTCCCCAGGCAGTTCCCCAAACCCTCCCACATTTCGCCTCCTCCCTGTCTTCTGCCTTGAGCACCCCTTAGAGAATGGGTAAGCTGAGGGGAGGCTGTAGACAAGCCGAGCCAGGGCAGCTGCTAGTGAGGACTGGAGGTTGCCCAGTTGTGGCTGGTTCTTTGAAGGGCCCAGCCATGATATTCTAACCCTGGTACCCTGGCTCCTGGCACCCCACTCCCCATACCCCATATCCTCTGCCCTCTCTTCCGTTCCACCTGTAACAAAACTATGTACCTTTAGGCAGGGAAAGCAAAGGATCTTGCAAAAACCAAGGAATCCCATGTGTCAGGGATGAGGGATTGCTGTCAAATATCTTCCCTCCCTTCTGTTGGCCCTTTGTAGCCAACTGCCCGAGTCTGAGCCTACAGTACCACCCAGAGAAGGTTCCAGGGGAATCTCGAGACAGGAGAAGTCATGCTGGGGGCTTGCCAGCTGTGTCCTCAACATTAACTGACTTGTGTCAGTAGCCAGCACTATAGAGCATGGAGGTCCAAATCTGGAGCAGCAGTGCCAGGACTCTATGACCAGGAGACATGAATGCCAGGTCCCAGTGGTTCCTGGATCACAGAGATAGCTGCCAGGTCCCACAGGAGCCAGATGCCCCAGTTGTCCCTGATGTACAATACCGCATTGGATGTATCCAAAGGGTGCCTCTCTCCAGCAGGGCTGTGGACCCTATTTACATACCTTCTTTCATTTTCTTAGCCATCTTTCTGCCAGCAACAGTTCTACAGGCCTTCTGGGGTAGCTCGGCTCTCCCTTGTCTGTGTACCTGAGATCTCAAGACAGGGAGCCACTTATTCAGGTGTAACAGCTCCACTGAGAACATAGCAGTATTTTGCCTCCATAGGTTTCCTCATCCATTAGTTCTGGTTCCATTTGAATTAAGAACTAGTCAGAAATGCCGGGTACAGCCAGGTGTCAGTTCTGTGTTTTGATTTTGTTTTTTCAGAAAGAGGAGTCTGGCACTAATTTGAGTGCAATCACTTTCAGACATTTTATGGATTTTTTTAATCATTTTGTTTTTGCTTATAGGAATTATTAAGAATGGAAAAGGTAGGAGGCAAATAAAAATGGTAACAGATCCATGCCAACATTAAAAGTGGAAAGGAGGTGAGTTTCACACAGCACAGGCCAGTGATGTCTTTCTCGATTCTGAGAAAGATTCTGAAACAAAATTTTTAAGACAGCGTATTTGTTTCCTAGGCTGCCCTAACAAAGTACCACAAACGGGTTGGCTTACCTAACAGAAGTTCATTGTCTCACAGTTCTGGAGTGGAGACGTCTGGGATGAAAGTGTCAGCAGGGCTGGCTCCTTCTGAGGGCTGCGAGGAAGCATCTGCCCCATGCCCCTCTCTGAGCTTCGGGGGCTTTGCTGGCAATCTTCGACATTCTTGGGCTTGTGGAAGCATCTCCCTGCCCTCTGCCTTCAGCTCCACACAACATTCTCCCTGTATGTGTGTGTTTGTGTCCAAATTTCCCTTTTTTCTTTTTTGATTAAAAAAACAGTCATATTGGATTAAGAACTCACCCTACTCCAGGGTAACCTCATCTTATCCAATTTCTTTTTGGATGTGATGACCTTATTTCCAAATAAGGTCACATTCTAAGGCTCTGCGGCTTACAACTTCAACATAACAGCTTTTGAGCATTTGGTTAAAACGGTCAGTCATTTCTAGAAACCAGGGTAAGTTCACCAAGAACAAACTGTCAGTCTAGGCAGATTTCCGACTACCAGAGCTTAGAACATAATACCCCAAAGTACGGAGCCTTTGGGTCTCCATTTCTGAAGGTTCCCAGGTATTGTAAAACTTAGATCAAATGAATCTGTGATGGTTTTCTCTTATTAACCTGTCTTTTGTGACAGCAGCCCTTCTGGTAGGGAGCAAAGGGATCACGCCCTTCCCACCCCTACACTGTTGTCACAGGACTGAAGAAGATTAACTAGGTTTACCTGAGAGAGAGGCAGGGGCGCAAGTCCAGCTACCTTCATGTTTATGTGAAGTGCCTGCCTATGAGCCCTGATTTCTCATTTGTTCCAGGGTCTCGAAAATTCAGACATGAAAGAATTTGGCAAGGAAATGTACCCCTAAGTGGCTTCAATATTTGGTCTGGGGGCCAAGGAGCCATCACAGTTACTAGGATGGCAAGCAGGGAGGCTGTTCTCAGAGTCTTTCATAACTAAATCTCTAAAGCTGGGAAAACAATCTCCTATGGCTTCCCGTGCCATCATACCACTTCCTTTTAGTTTCCAAGTCTCATTTGCACCTCTTCCCACAGTCTGTCTGAACGACAGCAAATCTCTGTTTGGGCCAGGAATAATACTGCAAAGGAGTGTGGGTGGCAGGCCCTACCACCCAAGCTCGGGCCTCCACTTCCCGCCATTGTTCCCTCAGTCAGGTCGGGGCTGTCCTGGGGGGAGTTTTTCCAGATAAAAATGTCCTGGTTGTCTGCCAGCGATTCAGGCAGGTTCACAGCCCTGAACCTCCTGATAGGTGAGCAGTGATTCAGACTCAGATCCTGCCTCATCTCCCAGGCTTATCACTTGTCCTCAGCTGCCAGGAGACAGACAATGGGGGGCAGAGAGGCATTTTGGCTGGGCCAGGCCTCAGGTAGCCACAAGGGGTTTGAGGGGCCTGCAAGTAAACAGACTTGGGCCAGGTCACTCCCGAGAATTCTTTTCATGTTAAAAAAGCACAAAGTCTCTGAGTTCCCTTGGGAATAGAGCTTTTCCTGAGACCTGTAGCAGCAAAAATGGATATTCCTGTGTCAGTTGATTCATCCCTGCTACAGACCTGCTATTTCAAGAAACCCAGGACTTCAGGTGAGAATTAAAATGTTCAGGAGAGACAAGGCTCCAAAGGGCCTCCTGAAGATTGATTCCTGCTCCCAGCCAAGTCCGTTATAAAAGTAACCTTGATCAGTAAACCCTGAATAAACTCTGGATTAAACCTTTCCTCAGTGTCCTAGTTTTGATATCGTGCTGTAATTATGTAATATGTTACCACTGAGGAATTTAGGTGAAGTCTATAGTTTTTTGCAACTTGCTGGGAATCTGTACTTATTTTAAAGTAAAAATTTTTTCTTAAAAAGTAATATTGATAGGCTTGGCACCCATAACACAGTGGTTATGGCTCCAGCCACATGCACCGAGGCTGGCAGTTCAAATCCGGCCCAGGCCAACTGAACAATGACAACTTCAACAACAACAACAAAAATAGCCAGGCCTTGGGGTGAGCACCTGTAGTCCCAGCTACTTGGGAGGCTAAAGCAAGAGAATCACTTAAGCCTAAGAGTTTGAGGTTACTGTGAGGTGTGACGCCACAGCACTCTACTGAGGGCGACTAGTAATACTCTGTCTCAAAAAAAAAGTAATATTGGGTGGCGCCTGTGGTGGCTCAAAGGAGTAGGGCGCTGGCCCCATCTGCTGGAGGTGGCGGGTTCAGGCCCAGCCCCGGCCAAAAACTGCAAAAAAAAAAAAAAAAAGTAATGTTGATAATTCTCTCCCAAACTCAGTCAATATGTCTTTGAAAAGTCTAATAGCAACAGAGCTGAGAGGATAGGCCTTGGGCCAGACAGACCTCACTACAAATATAGGCTTTATCGCCTACAAGCTGTGTGACCTTGGGCAAGTTACTTAATCCCTCTGAGCTTTAGTTTCCTTATCTAAAGGATAGATCTTATCACTTCCTGATAGGGTGAGTATGAGGACTAATGAGGTAACTCATGGAAAGCACCTAACAGGGTGTATGGTAAACACTTAAGAAATATCCCTTTAAGTTGGGCTAGTGGCCCATGCCTATAATCCCAG
>CAUYQV010130490.1:0-27967 GCA_963574575.1 Galagoides demidoff
AGTGTCTACCACCACATCACACTTTAGGGTTTCTTTATGAACTATTTAATAATGCCATACATTTTTATAAGGTTAGATCGTTTGTTTGAAGCATCTGTTTACATTCCATATTCCAATAAAATCTTATTGGTATTAGTAGCAAAAAAAAAAAATAGATGCTAGTCTCTGTTGGTCTCTGAAGAAAGATGTACAGGAGGGAAACCTTTCTTTGGGGTGCTGGTCAGACTCTTCTTCCAGGCTCCAGAGATGAATTCAAGGTCCCTTTTGTCCCTTCAGTCCCTTCACTTTGCCCCTGACTCATACACAGGCCTTCATTTAGTGAAGCCATTAGAGAAGAAATAAGCTTCTCGGAAATTAAAAACCTGTCTCACTTTAGAATAATTTTCTGATCACTTAACATTCCTTACAGATTACAGAGCCAGATCTTAGTAAGTCCCGTGAAATCAGTAGATTATTTGGGTATAAGATTCAATATGTATGTGTAGTTCTATCTTCTGGTTTAAGACACTTATGGGGCCTCAGTGTTCTTTGAGGATTTAAAGATTTTTTTTTTTTTCTTAATGTTGAAAACATATACACTTACCCACTTCCCCTAAAAGGATCCAGGACGTACATCTCACCACAAGTAGTTAGGACAATGTGGTGGTCCTGCAAAGTACCTTATAGATTTAAGAGTTAAAACCCACTCATTAAAAAGTCATGAGGTGGTTTCTAGAAAGGAGACACAAGAAAGGCTTTGGAGATACTAGTCATGCTATTTCTAGATGTTGGTTACACAAATATGTTTGTTTGAAAAAATAGAATGTGCAAACATTTCAACTGTGCATGTTGTGTTTTAATAAGGTGTTAAGAAGTGAAGGGGCAGCTGGGTGGCGCCTGTGGCTCAAGGAGTAGGGCGCCAGCCCCATATGCTGGAGATGGTGGGTTCAAACCCAGCCCCAGCCAAAAACTGCAAAAAAAAAAAAGAAGTGAAGGGGCAGCTGGCATGACTTCTAGGGAGACTGAGCACATGTATATGTGGAGGGGCTGGGTGGGGTGAGTGATCTCGTGGGTTATTATGACCTAGGGAAGAAGATACGGTCTGCAGGATGGCTGTGGTCAGTCTTCTGCACTGATTTTGAATTAAGTCACCCGTGCTTTACAAAGACCACAACAAAGAACCCACACCAATGTATTAATAAGGCTCTTCACTGTAAGAAATGTCAAGACCCACATTAAGGAAACAAATACATTACTGAAGGATATGCAATAAGAGTGAAATAAAAGGAAAGTTTTTTTCTGTTTCTGGATGGAAAAACTGATATTGTAAAGATAGTACTCTACCTAAATTATGAGTTTAACACATTTCCATTAACCCATCACCAATAGGTTACTTTTTTGCTGTACTTGACAGTTGATATTGAAGTTTACCTGGAAGAATAAATGTGAGAGTGTAGTAAAATGTCTTTTTTTTTTTTTTTTAAATCACAATAATACACGTATAAGAAGCTTGTTTTTGGCTAGGTGTGGCTTGTGCTTGTAATCCTAGCACTCTGGGAGGCCAAGGTGGGTAGATTGCTTGCGCTCACAGGTTTGAGACCAGCCAGGGTAATAGCGAGACCCTGTCTCTCAAAACTAGCCAGGTATTGTGGTGGGTGCTTGTATTCCCAGCCACTTGGGAGGCTGAAGCAAGAGGATCACTTGAGCCCAAGAATTTTGTGCTGTGACGCCATGACACTCTACCAAGGGCAACATAGTGAGACTCTGTCTCAAAAAAAAAGAGGCTTGTTTTATCAGATATTAAAATAAAACGTGAAGCTGTAGTAATTAAGCCAGCATAGTTTTAGCAGAAGAGAGAGAGATCAGAGAAAGGGAATAGAGAATCCACAAGCAGATCCGAATGTGTGTTGATTGACTGTGTGATAAAGATGACAATTTAAACCAAACCATAGAGAACAGATTTTGTTTTATTTTTCTTAAGAGTTGTGTTTATCCATATATTTAATAAATAGATGATAGAACATAAATAGATAAATAGAGCATCTGAAACAAAAAAAAAAGTTATCTAATGTTTATAATAGACTGCTCCCCAAAAGAGCAGTGTCCCAAGCTGTCTACTGGTAAGCTTACCCAAAGGACTTCTGGTTTCCCTATGTGTTACCCCTTGTGATAGCAACATGAGAAGTTCCCTGTGGGGCAGAAGAGTGGGACCTTATAATAGCAGCGATGAAAAGCATCTGGGTTTTTTCTTGAGTTCTGCTTTTATCTAGTGTTTCTATTCAGTATTCAGTTCAGAAAGGTATTTAATACATATGTGCTGAATGATTGAAATTGGCATTGACTTTCTTAACTCTTCCATACAGGTCAGCTGTTTTGTTGAGCACAAGAGGAGAAATAAAACAGTCAAACATTTCGGATTCATTAGTACCTCTGGGATTAGCCAAACCAGCTCATCTTCGTAACAAAGGTTTGTAACATGTTATTAGTCTATGAGGTTCTTTAGGGGGCCGGCCACATAGGCCTTTTTATAGTGGATTTTAGCTACCAGACCATTTTCCTAAGCGCGTTTTGCTATAGTGGGTGTTATTAAGACAATTTCTAAATAAGGGATGGTGTTAGAGGAAGTGTGTCCGGGTGTGGCTTATTATTTGGGGTAAGAGGTGGGTGGATAAAAGTTCACTTGCTGATGTTAAGAAGTTTAAGGGTTTTGGCTCGGCGCCCATAGCTTAGTGAGTAGGGCGCCGGCCACATACACCGAGGCTGGCAGGTTTGAACCTGGCCTGGGCCTGCTAAAATCAACAATGACAACTAAAACGACAACAAAAAAAGCTGGGCATTGTGGCAGGCACCTATAGTCCCAGCTACTTGGGAGGCTGAGGCAAGAGAATCGCTTAAGCCCAAGAGTTGGAGGTTGCTGGGAGCTGTGACGCCACAGCACTCTACCGAGGATGACATAGTGAGACTGTCTCAAAAACGAAACAAAACAAAGACAAGTATAGGTTTTTTTGAATAGCTGCCTTTGTTTTGCTCACCTCCTGCCTTATTTTTTTATTCTTCTCTTAGGGAGTACCATATTTGTGGGATTCAGCGGAACCTTTAAACCATCATGGACTAAGCTATTTACCAGTCCTGCTGGACAGGGCCTTGGGGTGCTCGAACTGTTCATACCTTTGCAGCTGGACGAATATGGGTGTCCCAGAGCCGGCGCTGTTCGCAGAAGAGACCTGGAACTGTTGAAACTAGCTTCAAAAGCACATTAGAGACTAACTGTAACTTAAGTGCTGGGAAGATAAAAAAATGTGAACTAACTTATTTAATTTATGGCATTTTAAAATGACACTGTTAACCCAATGGAACCATTTTCCTGTTTGATACAGAAAGGGGAGAAAGTATAGAGTCATTGCTTGAATACCAGCTCATGCACCTTCTAGTTGTACAAAATGTTGGAGAGATTATTTGTGTCTGTAAGGCTGGCCTGTTCAGAGAGCAGTTCTCTCAGGCCTCCCCTTCCACCTCAGTGTTTTGTAATGACCACACGTAGTGTTTTACTTGTTGTATAGTGGTGGGGGTTGGGGGGGTCTCTGAGAGTCGGCCTGAAGTCTTAGCGGACCTGCTATTGTAGCACCTTGGATACTTGAAGTCTAATGCTCAGTTGTGTCGGGCAGCAGTTGACTTGGTGGCTGGCAAGTTCAGCGACACCTGGGGCCCTGTTTCTGGGCAGCCTTTGAGGATTTTCTATGATAATGAATGATAAAGTTTTAAGTGGCAACTCAGGCCCAGTTCATGCCCTTTTTTGCCTGGACATGTGCTATTTCTACCATTTATATATTGATTACTTCTAAGGGTTCAACTTTGACATGGGAAGTTTGTTGGGGCAAAAGTGCTCATAGGGATTAGAAATCTCTTTACTCCGTGACCATTGGGCAAAAAATTGACCTGTACCAAAGGTCTGGGGTTTTGGGGACCACTTTTGCAGCTTTAATCCTTAGCCTGTTTTGACTGTATATTTGTGTTTAAAATGCAGAGCTGAGGTGAATATTGACTCTTTTTTTTAAAGAAGCAGGCCATTTTCCTGAGCTATAAACTTGTGTTGTTGAACCTTGCACAAAGGAAGTCTGTTCTTGGCGTTGCTCTTGCACCTGGGCTTTTGTTATTGTTTTTTTGTGTGTGGATATTTTCTTAAGCTTTTCTGTTAACCATCCTGCCAGGAGAATCCCAGAAAGCTTAATGATACTTCAAAATGATTGTACCCAGGCAGGGACGAAAGGAGAGCCTTCCAAGGGCCAGAACCATTGAGGTTCAAAAATGAACCTCTTTATAGCCTTAAAGGAGTGAGTGAATCACTCTTAATGAAATTGTTAAAGCTAATTAAAAAGGTGCCGTGCTGCCCAATTTCCCTTTCCTCTGGGTGCGTGTGTCTCCTGCCAGGGCAAATTGCATGTGGCCAAAGGACATCGCCTCCATCCCCTGGAATGCTGCCACACGAAGAAGAAAGAAGCTTCAAAATACCTTCATGTTTTTCTAAACCCACAATGTGTAAAGTGTGGTGGAGGGATGGCCTGTGGGAGGTGACAAAGGGCGTTTGGGCTGGCATCGGCAGTGAGTGTGGACAGATTCACTTTGCTCTACCAAGGGCAGAGGCTGATACGGCTTGTACCTTTGTGTCCAGGAGAAACTGCAGAGTAGCTCTGTGCTTTCTTCTACCTTACAAATATGCTACCTCAAAGTGCTACCGATAAACCTTCCTAACTGTAAGTGCTCTTGCTGAGAGCACGTGTCTTAATCAGAATTTGGTTTTTTGTTTTGGGGTTTTTTTTTTTTTTTTTGCGTGTGTATATTGATGAATGAGATCTTACCTATTAAATATTTTATTGGATCATGGTTCCTGAAGATGATGAAAGTTTGTGTGTGTGTTTTATGACTTAAATATCTTTTGTGTGTGTTTTTTAGAGTTTGATTCTTTAAAGATTTGGAGAGGCTGTGTAAGTTGCCAAGGCGCTCGGGGTTTTCCTGTTTTGTATACTAATAATCAGGGCCTAAGTTAAATAAATAAAACTATGAGTGCATGTATTTCGTATATGTGTGTCTGTGCATTTGTATCTCTATAAATTTTTAAATTCCAAGTTCCAGCTATAAATATTCATTCAATAGGAAGGAATGCACTTAGTTAATTGACGTTATTGGCAGAATTAAGGAAGGGAAGCGGTCCACCAAGTAGATTTTGTAAGGTAAAGCTACAAAAGAGCAGGGACCATATTCTCCAATGCAAAGGTTCTTGACCTTGGCTGCATAGTGGAATCACCTGGAGCTTTAGAAAATACAGAGGCCTGGACCCCACCCCCTTCTCCTCAGATTTGGATTTAATTGGTATGGGGTGCAGCCTGGGCATTGGAACTTTTTTTTAAAGCTCCCCGGGTGATTCTAACATGCCGCCAGGTTTCAGAACCACAGCACTAGTATAATAGGCCCACTGTTTACCTTCAGTCTATAATTTTTTGTGACTAAAACAAACTTGCATTTATTTTTATTTGAGATCCCTGTATTACTCATACAACTCCCAGCCCTAAACAAAGTATTTCACTATTGTCTCATTTTTAGATTTTTTTTTTTTTTTTTAGAGACACAGTCTCACTTTATTGCCCTCCATAGAATGCTATGGTGTCACAGCTCACAGCAACCTCCAACTCCTGAGCTTAGGCGATTCTCGTGCCTCTTGCCTCAGCCTCCTGAGTGGCTGGAACTACAGGTGCCCGCTAGAACACCCGGCTATTTTTTTGTTGCAGTTTGGCCGGGGCCAGGTTCGAACCCGTCACCCTTGGTATATGGGGCTGGCACCCTGCTCACTGAGCCACAGGCACTGCACTTTAGTAGAATGTTTAAATACAGTTCTTAGTCTTTAATCCTCTCAAATTTTTAAATGGGTCCTTTAAGCTGATACACACTTTTCAGGCACTTGGGAGCTTGCCATCTGTTCTATTTCTACCAAGAAAATATATTCAAAGGTGATTTATAAGTTTGTAAGCATTTTCCATCAGGTGAGGCAGTTGGTTGAGCTCCATAAATGTGGCCATCTACAAATCCGCCAGCTGATGAGAAACCCAGAAGGCTCTCCTATGTGGGCAGACTGGGGGTTAAGTCTTCCCTGTGGGGCTCCTGCGTTCCCCACCTGAGTCAGCATGCCATATATTATCTCTGGAAGCTGGAAGAGAGTGCTTGTGAGAAGATGAAAGGCAGACGCAGTCTCATGGACTGTGGCTCCAAAGCAACCACTGAGCCGATGGGGGGGTGGGGTGGTGATGGACGGGGGTGGGGAGGTGGGGATTTATGACTCCTCTATTCTCTGACTTCAACAGGAGGGAACTCATCCTCCTGCCACTAAGTGGGTTACTTTGTTTTGAGCAAGGGAGGGCAATGGGGTGACAGCTAGAGGCTTGAATGCTTCAGATAAGGACTGTAGGTTTTCATGCCTTCAGAGATGAGGTAATGTTTGCATGAGTCCAGTTGAAAGGCATTTCAATAGGAAGGAATGCACTTAGTTCAAGTATTCTTTCTTTCAGTCATTCCCAGTAGGTGAGTTCAGTACATAGATTCCATCGTGACACCATTTTTTTTTTAAATTTTGGATTACTATTTGAGTACCTATTATTAGGTTCCCTGGTCTGCCTTTGTAAGGTAAACATGACAATGTTTGTGATGTAGGGTTGGAGTTTGCCTGCTCCATTCTTGTTTGGCTTTCAGGTACTTATTAAACCATGTTTAGTAACTTGAGAAATTTCCCTGGAGATGGAGACCTGTGATGGGTCACAGGTTTGTATTATTAGTCTTATCGGTCTTACTTGGTTATAAACCAATCTGCTAGAAATGGGAGCCGCCACGCTGGGCGGGAGCTAATTGTCAGCAAAAGGTCAGGGAGGGAAAAAAAAGAAAAGTCAAGCGCAGTCATTCCCACTTCCTTGCTCACAAATGACAAAGTGCTGTTCCATTCTTGCTGGACCATTTGAGTCATTTGGATGCAGGAGGGTTTTTTACCCTTATTTACAATATAAGAAGCAGATAAAAGGGTGTTTTATTAGGTGCTGGTGTTGTAGATAAGGGCACACACACTTTTTATGTAGTAAAATTCAATAATGACTGCTTGAACTGTGATTTCTAAATGAGGAACTGGGCCCCACAGGCATTCAAAAGTATCAGCCATAGCAAGCTGTGACCTGTTACGGGTGGGGCAGAAAATATCTTCCCAGATGGGTTTTTGTAATTTTTCTAAGAAGCACAAAATGAGTTGTCTCACTATGAAAAGCAGTAAGTTTAAAGTTCATCCTCAGAAAGTTTTGGCTTCATGGTGACAACTGATTAAACCAGGTTGGCAAACTATGACCTATAGACCTCCTGCCTGCCACTGTGAGCAAAGAATAGTTTTTGTCTTTTGAGATAGAACATGGTGGGAGAAGTTAAAAGAAGAAAAATTTTATGAGGTGAAAGTTCTATGAAATTTAAATTTCAGTGTCCATACATGAAGTCTTGTTGGAACACAGCCAAGCTCATTCACGTAGACGTATTAGCTATGGGTGCTTTGCTGTTGGGAGTTACCACAGAGACTCCCAGGCCCACAACATTGAAATCGTCACTATTAGACCTTTACTGAAAAAGTTTACCAACCCTTGATCTTGGTGAAGAATATACCAGTGTTCATTGTCCTGTTCTTACAACTTCCATCCATTTTGAGAATTTTTTTTTTTTTTTCAGTATTTGGCTTGGGCTGGGTTTGAATCTGCCACCTCCAGTACATGGGGCTAGCGCCCTAGGCCTTTAAGCCATAGGTGCCACCCCATTTTGAGAATTTTTAATAGAGCAAATTATTTGCATCAGAATCACCTGAGGTGCTTGGTGAAAATGGAGAAGCCTGTGCCCTAGCTCATATGAGAATTGGGATCTTGGGATCGCTGGGAGTTGAAGCTGAGACTATTTATGCAGCCTCTCCAGGTGTGTCCTATGAATGCTAAAATCTGAAAACCCGTAACGTGCGGTTTCCCTCTCCCTTCAACAGAGAACACATCACAACAAATTCAAAGTATTGTGTTTTTTTAACCCTGATAATTCCAGCTACATCATTTTCCCTAGAACTTAAAAACAATGTTGATCCGATTTAATGCTTAGTGGAGTATGTGGCTGTCACTGAGACAGACGATTGGAACCCAAGATTAAGTTATCCCTCTACAATATCTAAAATGTTCACCATTACATTGATTTCTTTGGCTACAGTAATTCCTAGTCTAAAATCCCAGCCAACCTCTATTTTCTACAAGTTCTTTTATTATTTTAAGGATTTTAAAAGAAAATGTACCCTTGGTCACAATTAGGCTGCACAGACTAACAAAAACATAGGTTTCTTTGCTTTTTGATGAAACTGTAGCCACTCTAGTCATTTCACATTTATTGAAGCTCTGATTGGTAATTGTAGATGTATATTTCTTAAGAGGTAGAATAAATTATTTCATACAAGTTGTTTGCCTTGTAAACAAAAGACTTTTAATACATAAACTTCATGGAGGATTGAAGGGGGTTGAGTGGACCTGGGGGTTAATGACTTTGGTCCTTGCTAGGGAAGAGAGAACAAGGAAGCTCACCTTCTTCCACCAGCCCATATTGGTCACCAGCACCTTGTTTCTGAGGGAGGAAGGCCTACGTCGGATAAGTTTCTAATGGGAAAGAATGTAGGATTTATAAGTTTCAGGAGGCAAGGAGCAACATTAACTCCCAATATGAGTGGGAAGAGGTGGGATTTCTAATGGAAAGACCAAACTTGCTTCTTTCAAAAGTATGCTGGTGCTCAGTTTTCTAAGGAAAATAGTTCTTAGTGAGCCATTGGTGGGTTGGGGTCAGGAAGAAGCACATGTTACTGTTGTAGGCATGGTGTATGTTTTGGTGACCAACCTAGTTTCATTCCAGCTTAAGCTTTATACTAGTGGGTTTACTTGGAGCGGCTCCCGACCCCTTTGATCCTCAGTTTTCTCATCTGTAAAATGGAATTGTCAATAGTTTTGTGAAATTATAGGGGAGATTAAATGAGAACAACCATGACTCCCAAACTCAGCCGGTCATCAGAAACACTGATGGCTTATTTAAAAAAAAAAAAAAAAATCCCAGGTTTCCTGATGTGTGAATTCAATTTTAGTACTTTTGGGGTTTTTCTGTTAGTTTGCTTTTTAATTTTTTTTTTTTTTTTGAGACAGAGTCTTACTTTGTCACCCTTGGTAGAGTGCCATGGCATCACAGCTCATAGCAACCTCAAACTCTTGGGCTTAAGTGATCCTCTTGCCTCAGCCTCCCAAGTAGTTGGGACTATAGGTGCCCACCACAACACCCTTCTATTTTTAGAGATGAAGTCTCGCTCTGGCTCAGGCAGGTCTCGAACTCGTGACCTCAGGTTATCCATCAGCCTTGGCTTCCCACAGTGCTAGGATTACAGGTGTGAGCTCCTGCACCCAACCCTCAAATTTAGTACTTTTTTGAAGGTTGAGGACTAGGGAATCTCTATTTTTTTAAACAAACTTCTGAGATGATGCCAGGTTTTGGAACCATTAAGAATACCTTATGCAAAACCCCTGCCCTGCTTTTAACACACTCTGGTACTCAGTTTTTTGTATCTAGAAAATAGGACCTCAGCATTGTCAGGAGGTTTGCATTTCTGCCTTCCATTGCACCAGCACTAAACACAGCAAACCAGCTGTGTGTGGACTAGAGCTATGAAATGTGGGGAAAAAACCCCTCTGAAAAGGAAACACGTGGTGGCACCCTGTTCTGCAGCTGGTAAGTCTAGTTTTCTGCTTTTCATTCTCGTAAAAGGAAACTTCGATTCACCTAATGGTGTGTCTCTTCTGATGCCTTTATACCGTAAACAGGAGTAGAAACAGTTCATTTCTAACTATCTCTTGGTTTTCAACCACCCCCATTGTCACTCTTCCTTCCTATCAAGTAGGAAAAATGCTAACATGCAGTGAAGTGGATCCAAGCTAAGGTTTATATAACAAGCAGAAGCTGAGTTACAGGCCTTGGAAAACCAATGTTTTTGGCAACAAGCCTTCCCATGTACTCTGTCCCATTTCTTCCTAGTGACACCTCCCCCCTGCTGCCCAAGGTCCATTGTTAAGGATCTTGTCATACTGGAAAACCACACTCGGGTAGCTCACCCCCACCACTGCCTACATGCTCTCTGCCCGATCCTCAGTTTCCCTAGCCCTTGCTAAACTAATTCAAAATCAGGTTAGTCTTTATGTTTAAAGCAAATTCATTCTTGGGTGACGATGCCATTTTAATATCTGCCCATGGTACCTATCGTGCTAAAGTAATGTGTATCAGGAATTTTTGTTTATCAGATCTAGTTAGTTTTTAAAGCACTTTTGCCCTCTAGCATACTGACCTGTAAGACTGATGTCATCTACAGGCAGAGGAAGTTACAAATCTAGAAAATTCACGTGCTGGAGGATCAGTTATTGGGTAATGGAGTCGGTACTGTCTACTGGAGATGAGTACTCGTTTTTGAATGGATTCCCTTCTGGTCATCTTCAGGAAGGTTATGGATAATACTATAATATTCCTCTTGCCTAAGCAATGTCCACAAAACACAGAGATAAGATGAGTCACAATACCTGGCTCTGAAACAGGTAATCCGTTTAGATTCCAGGCCCAGGGTCTTGGTCACAAGAAAGCATATTTATCCTAACATCTTCCTGGAAGCTGTGCTCTGGAAGGGCTGGAAAATTCTTTGTTTGTAGTGCCTTGCATTTTTGTAGATCACCTATTTCAATAGCTGAAAGAAGATTTGGTAATTACAGCTTTTCTTTGTTGTGGCTTTATATTGAAAACACATGGCAACAGGGTTAAGTAAGGACTCAAGTGGGTGGATGATACATAAACAAGATTGGGAATCATAAGGATTAGGGGGCTTCCTGTGCAGGTTTATTCACAGGAAGAGGGTCAGTGACAAGCACAAAATTATTTTTTGGAGGGAAGGGGTGATTTTATTATATTGATGATCCATAGTTTTTGGCTTTTGTTTCCAATTCCTTGGGATAAATTCATTTGTTGATGTCGGTTACAATATTTTTACTGTAATATTACCTAAAATAATTGGATTTAAATTTAATTGACAAGTATAATTGTTGGATATTTTAGATAGTCAACTTATAAATGATCAACCAGCTTGATTGAAATAACACAAGAAGCTCTCCATTTTATTTGGTCCTTAACTTTATCTACTTGTATGAAGCATAAAGGTAGCCAACTACAGAATTACAGAGTAGGAACATTGGGAGTAAAGAATGAGGAGAAAGAAGAATGGTTGTACCCTGGTTTTCTTTTACTTTTGCTATTAACTATTTCCATCCTTCAATCATCATATCAGAGCCAGTGGACTCTATCTAATCATTGATTCTGAGTTTGCTTAGTGAGAATACTTTTCTAAGCAAATTCTGCCCTCCTAGTTAGTGTGTGTGTGTGTGTGTGAGTGTGACTGTATTTTTTCATATTAACATTGTTGAAAGCTATAAAAATGACGTTAGACTGGTGTGTGTGGTGGATGGAGTCCTACTTCAAGAGTGAAATTAAGTCTCCTGTTATCTACTAGGAGGAAGTTAGTTACTTAGATATACTTATTTGCTAGTACGAGTTTCTAAGTTTAAAGGGAGAGAGAGTTTCGCCTCTTTCTCTGGTTCTGGTTAGACTTCTGTCAGCCTATGCACTGACATAGGCTGTGGAATAGCAGATGTTAAGGTTTCCAATACCACCTGGAGAGAGAATAGGTTATAAAGAGGAGGAATCTCTGCCTTAAAGAATATTATCTTCTGGACTCTGGCATTCTTTTTTGTTTACCAAAGCCCAGGGCTATGTTTCCTTTAAAGTGAGATTTATAGGCCATTTCCATAAGCTTCATGGATTTACTATTGAAATTGCAATTTCATGGACTCCATTCTAGATGGATTACATCAGAATCTTGCGTAAATCTGCATTTGAATAACCAACTAACCAGTAGAATGAATCACAAAACCTGGAAATAGACTCACAGCAAATATGGCATTACAGATCAGTGAGGAAAGGATAAACTATTCAATAAATAATGTGAGAGTAGGGTGGCACCTGTGGCTAAAGGAGTAGGGTGCCTGCCACTTATATGGGAGGGTGGCAGGTTCAAGCCTGGCCCCGGCCAACAACTGCAAAAATAAATAAATAAATAAATAATGTGAGAGTAATTGGTTTCCTACATGGAACAAAAAGTGATTAGATCCCTACCTCCATGTAATGAAGAAAAACAAACTTCATATAGATATGAAGTATGAAAAGTAAAACTATAAAACGTTTAGGAAAAAATATAGGAAAAATCATTTGGACATTTGAATAGAGAAGGATATCACCAATACGTTAAAAAACACGAAGCATAAACAAAACAGAATTTTTTTTTTTTTTTGTAGTTTTTGGCCAGGGCTGGGTTTGAACCCCCACCTCCAGCTCCAGCATATGGGACCACTGCCTTACTCCTTTGAGCCACAGGCACCGCCCCAAAATAGAAATTTTCTACCATATTATGGTTTGTCTTAGTACATTCAGGTGGCTATAACAAAATACAATAGGCCGAGTAGATTATAAACAACAAAAATTTATTTTACATGGTTTTAGAGATTAGGAAGTCCAAAATCAAGGCTTTGGCAAATTCTGTGTCTGGTGGGGGACCGTTTCTGGTTCATAGATGGCTACTTCTCACTATGTCCTCACATGATGGAAGGGAGAAAGTAGCTCTGTAGGGCCTTTTTTGTAAGGGCGCTAATCAAACTCATGAGAATTACCCTCGTAACCTAATCACCTCCCCAAAGCCCCACCTCTTAGCACCATCACACTAGGTTTCAACATACGAATTGTGAGGGACACAAGTATCTAGACCTCATTATTCTCCTCTGACCCACCAAATTCATATCCTTCTTACTTAAAAAACACATTCATTCCATTTCAATAGCCCTTAACTCTTAACTTACTCTAGTATGATTTTAAAGTTAAATTCAAAGTCTCATGCAAATATTATCAAACCAGATATGCATTTGAGAATGAAAATTTTATTCATTCTAGGGCAAAAGACTCTCCAGCTGTGAGCCTGTGATAGCAAGCATGTTCTGTTCTTCTAAAATACAATGGGAGGGGATTCCCAAGGGGATAAAAAGGAAAGGAAAAGGGGGTGATAGATCCTGGCCACAAAGCCTTAATGGTTGCTTCTTTGACTCCATGTTCTTCCTTCCAGGTCTAGTAGGGTGGTGATTCTACTTTCTAGACCTCCGGGGTGGTGCCCCTGTTCTCATGGCTTTCAGCAGCCTCGCCCCATGGCAGTTCTCTGGTGGCCCCACTGGCCTGGGTGCTCTATCTCCAGGTCTTGAGCCTGTGACTCTCTCCAGCTGACATTGCATGCCAGCGGCTCTAACTGTTGTTCCTGGGGTGGCCATGTCCCCACGCTCTGCTGGGCACTACACTAGTGGAGGGTCCCTGAAGTAACCATGCTCTGTGGTTGTTTTCTGTCTGGGCTGTGGGTTCTCCAGGGCATCTTTTGAAATTAGGTAGAGGGAGCCACACCTTTACAGCTTTTTTGTAAGCCACACCCTTCCAGCTATACATTGAACCAGGTTCAATGAATCAGACCTAGTCCATGGTATCATTTGAACCACAGTTAGAGGATTTACTTGGCATATAATTACATAATTCTAATTTAATTTTAAAATTAATGTGATTCAATTAATTTTATTTTACATTTAATTTACATGTAAGATCAAGATTAGGGCAGTCAATGTTTCACATACAAAATCTACTTTTCTCTCCTCCTACCAACGCTTCTAATCAAGACACATAGAATTATTAGATACCATATTTTTATATTAACACACGTGCAACTGGTCTCAAAATGAAAAAAAGAAAATGTGCACTTGTTGGACATTAGGAAGGAACTAGTATCAGTGAGTGAGAAAGTTCTATGTGGGCCAAAAGGCTACCATGAAAGTCTGTCCCTAACATTTGTCATTTGGCAAGAAATTCCAGGCCCCTGGATCTTTGGAATATGGTCCGGAAGAGGAAAAGAGGTGCATGCGCAGGTGGGTGTGTTCCCTTAGGCTCCTGGATTCCTTTGCTTTTGGGGATGGACGTTGTGGATGGAGAGCCAGAGGACCATCTAAAGTCCTGGGTTGTAAGTCAGCAATTCCAGATGCCAAGTCTGAGGATGGTATGCTAAACAGATATAGAGACTGTACTTCAGTAAGACAAAAACATGATTGGGGAATGAAGGGATAAAGTACAAGAAGCAGAGATGAACACAGGAACACAACTGTAAAAAGTACTTTCTATAAAATGACAAGGATAATTGTTTCTGTGTTTTGTATTTCAAATGAAGCTGGAAATAAAATACTTCAAATAGCTTGGGAGTCACGAGGCAGAGAAATTTCGGAGGAAATTACTGTGTGCTAAAGTCCTTGTCTTTTTCAGGCGAGAAAAGAAATACTGATTCATTTTTACTTTGTCAGCATATTATAAATGTAAGAATGTATGCTGAAAATAAGCACAAATACATAACTTCTAAAGTCGAAATAAAAAAAAAGTTTCAGAAATGGATCTATTTAATGAAAGGCAGCAAAAAGAAAAAAAAAGAGACGATAAGAATAGCCAAAAATAAAATAGGAAATAAGACATTAAAGTCAATACAAATAGATACAAAAAATAGGTACAGGTTAAATTCTTTTTTCTAATATTATATGCAATAATGTCTGTTTACATTAGAAAGTAAAATACAATTATGTGCTGTTTAGAAACATCCCTTGAACAAAATGATATGGAACGATTAAACATGAAAGAAGAGAAAATGGTCTATTAATCAAAAAAGTTAACAATGTTAAAAATACAAATATTAATAGACTATTAAGCAACAAAATATTTAATGAGACAGGACAACGCGATAATAGGAGGTAGCAATTATAAGACAGAGAGGAATATTCTTCACAAAAATTGATAGATCAAGGAGGCCAAATTAAGGAACCAGTTATTCTGATGAATCAGGAAATCAGGAAATAGGACTGTCTTGTTCTCCAATTCGAGATATGTGGTTCGGTCTTTAATTTGCTTGATAGCACATGCCACATATTTCCCGTGTATTTAAGTACCTATTTTCAGTTCTCTAATCTCATAATGAGTTCTGTCCTCAATGCTGCTTCATACGTGGTTTTCTCAGCTGGCTCTTTCTCTTCCCTACCCTCTTCGTGGCTAATGGGCTTCGATAGCACCTCACACACCTTTCCCAGGGGCACATGAACTTGCGTGTTATAATTGCTTGTTGTGTTTCTTTCTCCCCCACGAGGCAATCAACTTTCAAGGACTGTGGCTATGCCCTTTTATTACGGCACAGTGCCAGCACATGGTTTGCTTCTTGAGGAAATAAATTAGTGAAGGAAGGAATTTTGTGACAACAAAATGTGATCACAGGTGAAGGGATTAATTCTACCTAAGGAAAAGCCTTCAAGGAGGAAATGACTTTTAAGAAAACAAACAAGGGCGGCACTTGTGGCTCAGTGGGTAGGGAGCCAGCCCCATATACCGAGGGTGGCGGGTTCAAACTCAGCCCCAGCCAAACTGTGACAAAAAAAACCTGGGCATTGTGGCAGGCCTGTAGTCCCAGCTACTTGGGAGGCTGAGGCAAGCAAATCCCCTAAGCCCAAGAGCTGGAGGTTGCTGTGAGCTGTGATGTCATAGCACTCTACCGAGGGTGACAAAGTGAGGCTCTGTCTCTTAAAAAAAGAAAAACCAAAGAAATGTGGAAAATGAGTCAGGGCAAAGGTTGTCCCTGGTGAAGAGAGCAGTGTGAACAAGGACCTGGAGGCTGGAGAGGGCATGGATGACAGAGAATTGGAAGTCGTCAAATTTAGTGTAGCTGGGGTGTTAGTGATCACAAAGAAGGGAGAAATGAAGCTGAAAATGGACACCAAGGTCACTAAACAGAGTCTGGAAAGCTATGCTGAGAAGGGTGAAAATAGACACCAGGGTCAAAATGAAGTCTAGAAAGCTTGCTGAGAAGAGTATATGTTACTTAGAGAGCAAGGTGAACCACTAGCACTGGGTCTCAACCTTCCTAATGCTGCAATGTATTTTCATTGTTACAAAGGGGTCACGACCCACAGGTTGAAAACTGCTGCTCTAGAGACTTTTTAGCATTAGAATGATTGTGGTAGGTGTCAGAGACAGCCACTGAGTATTTCCTCCTCTTCACACTTTTTTTTTGAGATGGAGCCTCAAGCTATCCCCCTGGGTAGAGTGCTGTGACTTCACAGCTCACAGCAACTTCCAACTCCTGGGCTCAAGCGAGTCTCCTGCCTCCACCTCCCAAGTAGCTGGGACCACAGGTGCCCGCCAGAACGCCTGGCCATTTTTTGGTTGCAGCCATCATTGTTGTTTGGCGGGCCCGGGCTGGGGATTTGAACCCGCCACCTTAGGTGTATGTGGCTGGCGCTTTAGCTGATTGAGCCACAGGCACTGAGCCCTCTTCACACTTTAAGGTCTGTATTAGGATGGCACGTCTCGGTCTGCCTTTGAAATGAAGCGTGGCCATATGACTGACTTTAACCAGTGCTACTGAGTTAGTGATGTGCCCTGTCTGGGTAGAAGCTTTGGATACTACTGGCTGTGTCACTGACAGAGCTGGGCTGTGTGTGTGTGTGTGTGTGGGTATATGTGATCATGCACCTGTGTGTGTTTGTGTGTACAGCAGCAGGTCACCTCGTTGGGGTCGCAGACCTTAGCCACGTTCCCTCATTTCCATTCCCCCTAAATGGGTATGCACGTGTAGTTTTCAATTTTAAATTGAGAAGGAGGGAAGGCGAAAAATTGTGCTCTTGGAGAACCATCGCCAAGAGAGTGTGTTCATTAAATGTTTGTAGAAATGGATACAAATAAACAGCAATCAAAAGGATTCAGATTAAGAGACTACGGAAGGTGAGACTTAGTAAGACAGTAGGACTGGGTGATAGCTACTACAGAGGGGGATAAAGAGGCAAGAGTGGAAGGTGATGCTGAGATTTCTCACTTGTGTTGGTGTGTAGATAACTGTGCTCTTCACTAAGTATTTGAGTGGAAGAACAGTCAGAATAGAGAGGAGGTTATTTTAGTTTAGAATATAGTAGATTGAGGTATTTGGAAGTTGTCTAGACGGAGATTTCTAGGAAATGATTCGAAGGATTGTTTGGAGCCCAGGCTAGATTTGGAAGTATAAATTTGGGACAAGATAATACAGAAACGTATTGAGAGTAGAATATGATGGGAGGGACGAATAGAGGTAAAGATTCCAGAAAGGCCAACTAGGAAAATTTTAAGACCTACTAGTAGAAAACCAAGAGAAAATGGCATTTCAGAAGCCTGAAAAGAGGGAATTTCGGGAAGGGGAAGCTTTAAATGTTCTTGAATGTTGCTGAGACATCCAGCAGAATTAGAACCACAGCGTTACTAGAATTTCATTCATTTTCTCCTCTGAGATTTAGTCACAGAAAAGTTAGCTGAGTAAGATAGTGATAACAGAAGCAGAATATAAATTATACCTTCTAGAAGCTGTAACCAAACTGCTAGAGAGGAAGTCAGGGTAGAAGCCAAGGTTTTGAAAATAGGGAACCTTGAGTGGGAATGTAATTGCTGATGGACAGAGCTGATATGGGAGCTCTGAGGAAAAGCTGGAGGTGGGTAGACCCAGAGGAGGGGATTTGGGAGCTGGGGAAGAGGAATGTGATAAAAAATAAAACAGACATTTATTGAGCATCTAATATGAACCAGAGGCTTGCTTTTTTGAGACTGGGTAATTAGGTATGTGCAGAAGCCATTCACCCAAACAGAAAATTGTGGCAATAGAACTGGTCTTTAAGGTATTGTTAAGAACACTGGGACTAACTCTGGGGCCTAAGGCTGAGTAGGGATGGATTAAAAGTGAGCTGGGAGGAGCAGTAAGTGGTCTTACCCACCTGGGGGGTTTGAGGAACTAGAAGTCATGAAGAGAATGACTCTCTGTGTGTGAGTCATGAGGACAGCACCACGTATTTATTCAAACTCTTATCAAGGACTACTTGATATTCAGTTAATCATGATGAAGAAGATATAGTTTGTCAACTATTAAGATTCTGTCAATCACAAGACTTACCATTATTTTTTGTACTACCAAGGAAGAGAAGAAAAAAGCCAACTCCATATGAGTTGGTCACACTGGTCTCTTACTGGTGCCCGCCACAACACCTGGCTATTTTCATAGATGGGGTCTTGCTCTGGCTCTGCTTTGAAATGTCTCTCAGCCATTCCAAGGGAGTTGGGAATTTGTCCTGCCTTCCATGGGATTCCTTGGCTTATGGTAGGTAATCATTCTGCATATACCTCAGTAACAAAATATGACGTCATCTCCTTGTGAATATCTTCTTTCCCGGTTCCTATGAAGTACTGGCTAGGTCATTATAAGAAAATATAGATGCATGGTCATGCTTCTCCTCCTACAATCAGGATTTTTTGCTCAGTTTCCAGGTCCTCCTTTATACCTGATAGACCATTTCACATATATCAAACTTACTCTTACGCTTCGTTCTGTACCTTTCTCAAAACTTTTTATTTAAACGTCAAATCATAGTGAAAAATTTTGAAAACATTTGAGCAGCAGTTAAATTCAGCACTGCAGTACCAATATACTAATCTCTTGCTTCTAACAGAATGTGTAAAGTTGAGGAATTTATGAAGAAACGGTTATGAAGGCTGAGAAGTCCAAGGTGGATGGATTGCACGTACTGGGGACTGTCTGAAGAGTCTCTCAGTGGTGCATGTCTGAGAAGGTGGGGGTGCTGAGCATGCTACTATGCGGTCTCCAGTCTCTCCTCTTCTTCTCATAAGGCCACAGTTCTATCCTGCAAAATCCATTAATCCATGGATCTCATGATCCCGTCATCACCTCTTAAAGACTCTACCTCTCAGTACTGCCATACTGGGGATTAAGTTTCAACATGAGTTTTAAGAGGAACATTCAAACCATAGCAACTGTGTCATATGTACTCCAACAGAGAGGATGATCTTCATTGTGACCAATGCAGTGCGTGTATCAGCACTGATGTTGCCTCCAGGATAGGTGTTGTGACATGCGACGCCCTGTATCATCGAACTGGCATTCCAGCTTCAGAGATGTTAAATGTGAAAAAAAAATGTGTCTTAGCATTGCTTTTACAGAAGTGCAGTAATAGAAATTTATAGATAAACTTCAACCTTCATTTCAGCAAAACTATTTACTACCTAACTTCTAATTGGTGTTGCTAACAGATACTGCAATAGGATGATTTGAGTGGTTTTATTTATTTATTTTTAAGACAAAGTCTCACTTCATCACTCTCTTTAGAGTGCTATAGTGTCATAGCTCACAGCAATCGCAAACTCTTGGGTTCGAGTGATTGTCTTGCCTCGGCCTCCCGAGTAACTGGGAGGACAGGTGCCCACCACAACACCTGGCTGTTTTTAGAGATGGGGTCTTGCTCTGGCTCAGGCTGGTCTCCAATTGTTCAAGAAATCCACCCACCCCAGCCTCCCAGAGTTCTGGGATTGCAGGTGTGAGCCACTGTGCCAGTCTGATTTGAGTTTTAACTTACATTCTTTGTTATCCCCTGAAGGACGTGTGAGACACCCAAGTGTGAAGTGCTCTGGGAAGGAGAAAAGATAACAGAGTGTGTATTTTGCCCTCAAATGACTGAAACTGGTGTATGAATCCCCAACTGGGAGGTATGTTTTGTTCCTAGGTGAAACTAGGTCTGCGTTAATTTTTATGAGTTCTTTTCCTTACTTCTTAAGAAAAGGAAAAGATACCACTTTCTGCAATTCTAAAGTTCAAAATCATTCATAGAAATTGTAGGCCAGGATCTCAGAAAACATTGAATTGCAGAATCCTGGGCTTCCAGCTGGAAGGACTACTAAATGCAAGTCACACGTGACAAATGAGCTATGCTTAACCATGGTATTCTTTGATGTGGAAGGAAAGAAACAAACCCAGGTTAAGCCACCAAACCAGAGTTTTTATGAGGTAAAACGTGCTTAGAAGAAGACACGGTTTTAAATGCCAGCCAGGTGTTCTTTACTAGATGTTACATGTTCCCGAGAACAAACCCTCCCCTGTCTCCGTATTCTGCCTTCCATCAGTCACACCTATCTCTTGTCATTTCCTTCTGCTTTGTTTTGTTTTTGTCCCCCATTGGGTCAAGGTCAGTGTGTTATGTAGAAATAACAAATGTCCGGATTACCCATTATTCAGAGCTCAGGGGTGAATTCAATCTGCCAATGTTTATAAATGGTGACAATCCCTGTTGGGGGATGTCGTAACAATGCTTTTGTTTGAGGGGTGGCCCTGCTCCCTGATGCCAGCTGAAGGGGGATTCCCAGGAATTTGCTTTCACTTAGATGAGACATTTGAGCCAACTGAAGAACGGCCCCCACTTTCCCCAGATCTTAGAAGCCCCTGTGAGGCCCAACTTTCGCTTGTGCAATCAGAAAACTTTTTTTGCTTTCATCTCAGATGGTTGGGAGTGGGGGAGTAGAAGACAATTGTTTAAAAGGAGGCTCTTTGTTCATACTGGCTCTCAAATCTGTTTCATAAGAAAATTTCCATAGGAATTCTAGGAAAAGAAACAAATGGCTTGGGCAGAGAGCAACATTTGCTCTATTAAACATTCCCGTGGTTGGGTCTGTGGCCAGCAGGGCAGCCAAGCCCAAGAAATTCCAAGGAAGTTGCAGCCCTTTTTTTTTTGAATTGAAGCCCTGTGTCTGGCCACAAGTTAATTGTTTTACATCAGCAGCTCCATATATGGGGGCTATAGGGGACTTCAATGGCTTCTTTGTCAGAAGCAGGCTAACTCCTCGTGCTAACTGACAAAGGTTACAATCAGAAAGGACGATGCAACAGAGCTTAAGAAAGTAAACATGGGCACCGGTTTCTCTTTCATTAAAAAGTCACTTCCTCTTCTCTGCTTTTGTGGTTGTCATGTGCTAAAAGCTAGTCACCTTCTTGGGGTTCTGTTTTCCTGGGGAACAACATCGCCTGTCCACGGGTCGCAGATACCAGAATGCTGTAGTCTAAACAGCTGACGTGGGAAACAGGCACTCACTGGAGGCTGGTAGGGATTTGAACAAAGCCCAAGTATGCCTGGATTAACTTGATTTACAGGAATCAACATGACCTGGAAAAACCCCAAGCTGTGAAGCCTTTGTTTGGAAAATTTTGCAGGGTAAAGGACAGCCAGATTTAAATAAAGCTGTTCAGTTGGGGTTTCAAAACAAAACATTGAAAAAAACATCAGAGAGTGTCTCTATCTTTCCTTACTATCAGCCTGGTTTTAAATCTTGTGAGAGGACCGGCGAACTGGATGTGGAAAAAGATATGATCGGTCTCTTTGAACACTTCAAGGATCTTATCCCATTCTGGAATACATAACACTGCAGAAGTGGATTAGCTACACCTAATCAGTTAATTTTTTCTGATGTTTTCATCGTGGTTTTATATTTGTAGGACTCATACCGTAAGCTGGGCGATTTCAATGGGATACACAGAGCAATAGTGACGTAGCGATGCCATTGTGGAAGCATGCCCGCACAGTCTCCATTCTTAGATGCCATCTTAGGTACAGCCACCAAAACAAGATTGAGTCTGAGTTTCCCTCCCTGTGTAACGGCGATACAAAATATAGCGATTTCACAGAAATTCAAGTGAAACACCAAGAGTAAATATACTTTGCATGGTGTCAGTGCTTTAAACACCATGGCCTCCCCCCAACACTGATTCATCTTTAGTAGTTCATCTTAGTTTTGCTTTCTGAGGTTTTACTTACCTGTGCTCATTGTTGGTTCAAAAATATTAAATGGAAAATTTCAGGAGTGAACAATTCAGATGTTTTAAATTGCATGACATTTTGAGTAAAATGATGAAATTTCACACGAACCTACTCTATCCTGTGGAGCTGTGGTCCCCAAGCCCCAGGCTGCAGACCAGTGTCATTCTGTGGCTTGTTGGGAACCAGGGCCACACAGCAGGAAGTAAGTGGTGGCAGTTCAGCAAGTGAAGCTTCATCTCAGTTTACAGCCACTGCCCATATCGTTTGCATCATTCAGCTGTCATCAGTGGTGGCATTAGATTCTCACAGAAACATGAGCCCTACTGCAAACTGCAGGGACTGTGAATCATCCCTTTGTCCAGCATCTCCATGCTATATAGCCACTTAGTAGTCATCTTAGTTATCAGATAAAAAAATCAATATATCTAGGGTTCAGTACTATCCACGGTTTCAGGCATCCTTTGGGGGCCTTGGAAGGTATTGCCCAAGGATACTACTGTACAAGGAGACAACTGTATTCATGCACTCAGTAATATATACAGTACCAAAAGACACAGAGTAGCTACTCCATTAGCATTTGTTGAATGCAAATGTTTTATGGCAAAGCATCATCATCATTCTTTATAGCAGGGGTCAGCAGACTACAGCCCACAGGCCTCTCTCTATAAACAAAGTTTTATTAAAATGTGGTCACGCAGCACTGATGATAGCTACTTTTGTGCAACAACAGCACAAACGAGTATTTATAAGAGACACTTTATGGCTTTCAAAACCCCAAGTGTTTACCATCTGGCCTTGATGGAGAAAATTTGCAGACCCCTATTGTACAAGATTAACCTAAAAACATTAGGCATGCTCCCTCAAACTTTTCTACTTTCCTGTAAATGATATATCCATGAATATTTCTTTTTTCTTTTTAGGACAGAGTCTCATTTTGTCACCATTGGTAGAGTGCTGTGGCATCACAGCTCACAGTAACCTCAAACTGATTCTCTTGCCGCTGTCTCCCAAGTAGCTGGGACTACAGGCACCCGCCACAACACTCAGCTATTTTTAGAGAGGTGGTCTCACTGTGGCTTAGGTTGGCCTCGAACCTGTGAGCTCAGGCTATCCACCCACCTCGGCCTCCTAGAATGAGCTACCAGGTCTGGCCTTATCCATGAATATTTCTAAAATAATACTTCTTAGGCTGGGCATGGTCCTAGTACTCTGGGAGGCAAAGGCAGGTAGATTGCTTGAGCTCAGTAGTTCAAGACAAGCCTGAGCAAGAGCAAGACCCCCATCTCTATTGAAAAAAAGAAAAGAAAAAAGGGAAATTAGCCAGGTGTTGTGGCAGGCTCCTGTAGTGCCAGTTACTCAGGAATCTGAGGCATGAAATCTCTTGAGTCCAACAGTTTAAAGTTGCTGTGAACTCTGAGGATGCCATGGCACTCAACTCCAGTGTGACAGGGTGAGACTCTGTCTTAAAAAATGATATAAAATAATATTTCTTAAAGTATGTTCCAGGTAATTGTTGCTGTATAAATTGGTTTAGGAAGTTTAGAAAAGAGATTTACAGCTCTTCTCTCTCTCCTCTTCGCTACCCTCCTCTCGCTCCTCTTTTCTCTCTCCTTTCTCCTCTCTTCTCTCCTCCCTCCTCCTTGGTGCTGCTCTGCAGCATCCCTCCCTTGCCAATAAAGACCTTTTGTACAAAAAAAAAAGAGAGAGAGAGATTTATAATGTATATTATAAAGTCTGACAGTTTAAAAAGTTTTATATAATTTTTAATCAGTGTTTTCAAATTCTTTTGACCCTTTTATTCTTGTATCCCCCCTTCCCATGCCTTGTAGAAGGAAGTTGCCATAAAGAAACCTTAGAAAAGTTTGATAAACAGAATTTATTTTGAACTCTAACTGCAAAGAATTGAAAGTGACTGTCTGGTGCATAGAAAGTGACTATCTATCGACAAGATGCTGCCAAGGTACAGTGGAAAAGAATACAGAAGTTAATTACCTAGCTCAAACATGGCACGTATGCCAAGAGTTGGTCAACCACTTGTTTAGACCTTACTCAAAGTAGTTTATGATGATGGCCTATATGGGGTCTACATTGCTGCATAGGAAGGATGACTTTGAAGATGCTTTTCTTGTGTGGGTTATAAGAAAATTTCATGAAGAATTTCAGTGAGGGTAATATTTTGTCTTCTAAGAGAATTACTTAAAAGATGAGATTTAATTGGTTATATTTGCAACTTTGATTCTGCCTCTGGTATTCTCGTTACACATGAATTTCTTCTTTTGTAGTTGTTTCAGAGTTCTTGAATATTCTTTTCCTTTACTTTTCATTCTTGTTTTTTTCTTTACTCTTTAGATTTGGAATATTTTACTGATACATCCTAATACATTAAGGGCTTTAATAAAAACAAGTAGAAGGCCAGGTGTGGTGGCTCATGCCTGTGATCCTAGCACTCCGGGAGGCCGAGACAGGTGGATTGCCTGAGCTCAGGAGTTCAAGATCAGCTTAAGCAAGAGTGAGACCCTATCTCTAAAAATTGCCAGGCATGGTGGGCAGCTGTAGTCTCAGCTACTGGGGAGGTTGAGACAGAGAATTGCTTGTGCCCAAGGGTCTGAAGTTGCTGTGAGCTATGACACCATAGCACTCTACTAAGGGTGACAAAGTGAAACTGTCTCAAAAAAAAAAAAAGTAGAAAACATGCAGAGACAGATGGGTAATGTAAGCAGAGAGGTGGTTATTTTAAGGATCAAAAAAAAAAAAAGAGCTAGAGATGGAGAATATTGTAAAAGAAATGAAGAATGCCTTGATGAACTCATGACTAGACTAGGCACAGCTAGGGAAAAAATTCTGAGCTTGGGGATATGTCACTAGAAACTTCCAAATTGGTGAAATAGTTTCTCTTGACAGAAGATTTTGTTAAGAACAGAATGTTCCCAACCCCATCTCTAGTATAGAAAAAGACAAAAACCTAGCTGGGCATTATTGTGGTGGGCACCTGTAGTCCTAGCTCCTTGGAAGGTTGAGACAGGGGGATCGCTTGAACCCAGGAGCTTGAGGTTGCTGTGAGCCATGATGATGCCAAGGCACTCTACCCTATCTAAGGTGATCGATTAAAATTCGGTCTCAAAAAACACAGCACAACAAAACAAAGAAACAGAGAACAGAGTGCTTGGGCATATTTCACCTGGGTGAGGGGCACAATTGCAACTCAGACTTTACCTTACAAACACAAACATCATCACTTAATCATGTGTACCTTCATATTAGTCTGAAATTAAAAAAAAAAAGACTAATATAAAGATAGTTTCAAACATGCCTTAGGAAAATTTATCATTTAACACCATTGATGAAATAACTATTAACAGATATCCAAGGATCAAAATGCAAATAACAACCCTCTCAAAACCCAAGAAAAATGAATGTTCTTAAAATGTTTATATATTTAATCAACCATGGGTATTACACACACATGCACGCCCTTCAAAATTCTAGGTAAGAATCCCAGAGGAGAAGGTGGAATGGGGATAAAGGACTTTGGGTTGAGTAGGAAAAGAAGGCTTTGGTTTAGGAGGTGGGGATAGAGAAGTTAAGTAATTCTTGACCAGCGTTTCTCAGACTTTGGCTGAATCACATGAAATACACAGGTTGTGGACCCCGCCCTCAGAATTTCTGATTCATTATGTGAGGGGTGGGGCCCAAGCACCTGCATTTCTAACAATTCCTAGTTCATGCTAATAATGCTCTTTTGGGGTCTATGCTTTGAGAACCACTTCTCTAGAGTTTATTAGAAAAACTTAAGTAATTATGTACGTCCCCAAAGTGTGACTATTAAAAGAATAGAAACCATTAATATGTGTAGCTTCAAGACACCAGAGGAGAAAAAAGAATATATATAAAAATGTTTTAAGCAAGAAAGAGGCAAACCTAAGGGCGTGAGAAGAATAAGGAGCACGGTAAACCCAAATTACCATGGTAGAACTAAATCCACACGCTGGAAGGTGGTCTTTGCAACATATAAAAAGTGAGAAAGAGAGAGAAATACAATTAAGACATAGATTTATGACTAACAAGTATTGGTAAAAACTTAAAAGCCTGCTGATTCCATGTGTGAGCTGGCATGTGGAGAAACAAGACAGAAATCTCCCACAGGAGCGGTGAGAGAGTGCACTGACACTACTCCTGCCAAATAACAACTTGACAATCTTTGGTAAAGATACTCGATCTTTGTGTTGTATCAAAGTAAGGAAGCACGTTCTCTTCACCCAGTGACTCAGCAGTTCTGCTTATGAGGAACCTAGAGAGACTCTTGCATGAGTGTACAGAGGCGTGTGCAAAAATGTTCTTGCAGTTTTCCTTGAGTTAATGAACAACTGAAAATAAACTGATCCTATGACCCGGAAGTAGATAAAAATACAGGATCAGCCTGGTGCCTTGGCTTATACCTGTAATTCTAGCACTCCACTCTGGGAGGCCAAGGCAGGTGGATTCCTTGAGATTGGGAGCTTGAAACTAGCCTGAGCAAGAGTGAGACCCCCTTCTCTACTAAAAATAGAAAAATTAGCCAGGCATTGTGGCGGGCCCCTGTAGTCTCAGTTACTCAGAAGGTTGAGGCAGGAGGATTCCTTGAGTCTGGGAGTTTGAAGTTGCTGTGAGCTATGATGCTACAGTACTCTACCAGGGTGACAGAGTAAAAAAAAAAAAAAAAAAGTAGGATCTTCATAGACTGGAATACTACAAAGAATTAACGTGCACTGGCTCTTTGCAGATATAGATTCTGCTATAGAATCTTTAATATTATTTAGCCCAAATACTTAGAATCAGCCTCAGTTAAAATTATTGTTGAAACTGTAAGCCACATATTGTGCTGATGTGGAGTACTTAATAAGGAACATAAATTTATTAGCATAGTGCTCTGGAGAATTCCATACACTGGGTTAGCCATTATTCTTTGTTTAGATTAGAAAGATAATACAGCAGATTAGAGAATATTTACATTCTAGTTACCCTGATTTTAAAATTTATCTATGTTTCTTTTGTCTTTCTTATCATGAAAGTATCTCTGTCTGAGACTGTTTACTTAAAAGAGCAAAGTGCTTTTCTATCTTATGCAAAAGTTTGTTCAGTAGTAATTGTCCCAAGACTGTTAACTTAGAAGCTGGAGACAATGGATGTTTGTCTTAGGAAACTATATTTGTTAAGATATTTATAATAGAGAAAGTGTATGTGTGTGTTTTAAGAAAATAACTCTGTTGGTCATCTTGTTCTTGTTTCAATTAACACAATATATGAATACTGTCCATTTAAATAGGAATGTGAAATTTAAGATTTTCCTTCCTGCATAAAGATTTTTTTGTTTTTTTTTTTTTTTGCAGTTTTTGGCAGGGGCTGGGTTTGAACCTGTCACTTCCAGCATATGGGGCCAGTGCCTTACTCCTTTGCTGTCTGCAAAAAGATTTTTTTTCAAGTAAAATAAATTAGTGATTCTAACTTTAACTTAAAAACTATAATATTAATACAAAATCTAATATTCTGGTTGCATATATTAATGGGATACAACTCAAACCCAAAGAGTAGAGTGAAAAAGCCATCTGTTGACTATCTGGAATAGGATGACCTTTATATGAACAAGGAACTCATTCAAAACAATACCCTGTGAATTCCATATAATACAGGGTATTGTATGGAATAACTTTCACCAGAAACTGCAATGTCAAGTTAATATACGTAGTGCTTATATGTAACATGCCTTGATGATAAATTACAAAAACATGGAGGGTAGTCAAGGATGCTGGTGATTTCTGAGGTGAGATGGAGCAATACTGAAACTTCAATGGCTCAGCGCCTGTGGCTCAATCGGCTAAGGCACCAGCCACGTATACCTAAGGTGGCAGGTTCGAAGCCCGGGCCCACCAAACAACAACGATGGCTACAACCAAAAAATGGCCGGGTGTTGTGGCGGGCGCCTGTGGTCCCAGCTACTTGGGAGGTGGAAGCAGGAGACTCGCTTGAGCCCAGGAGTTGGAGGTTGCTATGAGCTGTGATGCCATGGCACTCTACCCTGGGGGATAGCTTGAGGCTCCGTCTCAAAAAAAAAAAAAAAA
>CAUYQV010130494.1:0-24510 GCA_963574575.1 Galagoides demidoff
GAATCCCCAGCCCGGGCCCGCCAAAACAACAATGATGGCTGAAACCAAAAAATGGCCGGGCGTTGTGGCGGGCGCCTGTGGTCCCAGCTACTTGGGAGGCGGAGGCAGGAGACTTGCTTGAGCCCAGGAGTTGGAGGTTGCTATGAGCTGTGCTGCCATGGCACTCTACCCAGGGGGATAGCTTGAGGCTCTGTCTCAAAAAAACAGAGAAGCTAAGAATTTTTCCTTCTCTAAATAATATTTTGCCAAGTCAAACAAAAACTCATTCGAGACTGTTCCTTCCATCTGGAATGCTCTTACTCTAAACAGTCTGTGGCTCACTCCTTCACTTGTAGGTCTCTGCTCAATGTCCACTTCCCAGGGAAACCTTTCCCAAGTACTCTAAAGCTACAATCACCATGACTCCCAGCTCACCACTCATTCCAGAATACTGCCAATTCCCCAGTCCCCTTCCCTACTTAATTTTTCTCTGTCACCATCTTAGTCCATTTGTGCTGTTATAACAGAATACCTGAGACCAGAAAACGTATAGAGGACAGCAATTTATTCTCCACCATTATGGAGTCTGGGAAGTCCAAGACCAAGGCACAGGTATCTGGGTATACTGTGTCCTCCCATGGTGGAAGGAAGTGGAAGGGCAAGAGAAAGCGAGCCCACTTCCACAAGTGCTTTTGATAACAATAATCCTTTCATGGTATGGAGCCCTCATGACCTAAACACCTCCCACTGGGCCCCACCTCCCAATACCATTGCATTAGAAATTAAATTTCCAACATGTGAATTTGGGGAGACACTCTCAGACAACAATAGTCACTGATAGACTCAGGTGTCAGGTTCATGGCCTGCCCAGGAAGGATCAGACTCATGTCCCTCCCAGGAAATAGGAATGCCACCGATCCTGGTCCTGGCTGCCCTAACCCTTTAAATCTCTGTCCACCATAGCCCAGGTGTAGATTTCTCCCTAGTCAGGAATCTCACCCCACCTGCACTCCAGGTGGACTAAAAGCCACTTTAATTGCGTGAATTGGTTCTCCATCTTCCTTCCGTCTTGCATCTCAGAATGATTTTATCCTGGGGTCAGGACCCTTTCAGTCATCATGCTTTATTTATCACCTTCCTCCCCTCACTAGGCTGTTAGCTGCATGATGGCAGACATGCGGGTATGTTCTGTCCACTGCAGTGTCCCCAGAGTTAAGAACAATGCCTGACACATAGTTGGTATACAAGTTATTTACTGCATCATAAAAAATTACCCCAAACTTTAGTGGCTTAAAACTCCACCACTAGGAGCGGCACCTGTGGCTCAAAGGAGTAAGGCACTGGCCCCATATGCTGGAGGTGCCAGGTTCAAACCTAGCCCCGGCCAAGAACCACAAAAACAAAACAAAACAAAACAAAACAAAAAACTCCACCACTAACTCTCTTACAGTTACTATAGGTTAGGAATCTGGAAGTCACTTGGCTGAATCCTCTGGGTCGGCACCTCTCACAACACTGCCAGCAATGTGTTGGCTATGGCCACAGTCTAATCTGAAGACTCAGATGGGGGAGGAACTGCTTCCAAGCTCACCTGTTTGGTGACTGGATTCAGTTTTTTGCAGCCCGCTGGACTGAGAGCCTCAGTTCCTCACTGAGGCCAGAGAGTGCCCTTACGTTCTTGGAACATGGGTTTCTCCATTCGGCTACTCACAGCGTAATAGCTGACTTCAGCACAGAGAGTAAACTGGAAGAACCAAAGAGACTGTGAAGAAGGAAGTTGCCATCTCTTGAACTAAGGGTGGCTATAACAGCCCAACCCTTTCACTATATTCTGTCTGTCAGAAGCAAGTTGCCAGGTCCGATGCACACTCAAAGGGAGAGGATTGCGCAACTGAGTCCCAGGAAGTGAGAGTGACTGGGAGCCATTTCAGGAGCTGTCTTCCACACTTGCAATTACTGTTTGTTGAATGAATGAATGAAAGAACAAATTTGGATAGATGGAGAGGAAGACTACAGACAGGCAGGGACATATTGCTGTTGAGAAATGGTTTGTCCTTGGTACACTGGGATGCCAGGGGAGATGGGTATTGAAGAGCTTGTCACTTTCCACCTGTCACATGCTTCATTTTCAAGAATGATTAACTTTACACTGACACCCATCTCCCCACTTGCCTGAAAATGCCTGTATGTATACGACATACAGATAGGAGGACAAGTCATCCCCAGAGAGATGAAGAAATACACACCCTCACATACTAGGCTCTGGAGTTTGTGAATTGCTTTCAGAGGAAAAGCTGGGGGAATTTTTAAATTTTGGAAATAGCACATTTTTTCCCTCTTGCACAACTCAAATAAGGCTGAACACTCCCATGCTGGAATTTTCCCCCCTTCCATTTCTCATATGAAAAGGAGAAAAATTAGACAAAGGAAAGCCTGTTTTCAAGAGAGAAATGAGCTATATCTTTGGCATACCTTCTGTATGCTCAGCATGAACCTGCATTTCGGGGACACAGAAGAAATAAAGACACAGGAGGAACGACCAAGGTGGCTGGAGGGGCCAGATCAACAGTTGGGAGACAACAGTGAAACACAGAGACCACCACCCCAATTATGAGGCTCAGACACGGTGCCACCTCTTGTCCAGGAGAAGCTTCGGGGAATATGAGTATGTCTTGGGTACAGCTGCGACAAAGTTCACCCTGACTCCTTGTGATCTGCCACAGGCTGGGGGTGGTAGAAAAGAGCAGAGTCACACTGGAACTTCTGTGCAGCTCCGCTCCCTATCCTCCCAGGCCTGCCCTCATTCCTGTCTCTCTGTCTTCAACCCATTTCTAGTTTTCTCTACTGTGTTGTTTCTCCACTGTGTGCGTGTGACTCCTAACATGTACGGTATGTTCACATCTTTGTCTTGTATATGTCTTGCTCTCCCCACTGGAGCCTGAGCTCCATGAAGGCTGGGGTTCCCAGAGACTATAAAAGTGCCTGACACTACTGGGTTGAGCTGGCACTGTACAGAAATTAACAGCCATATTTGTCTAGAAACGTTAAACTTAATTTTTTTCCATTCGTACAGGGGTAATGCACTGTATTAAATATGTAAGGTCTTATCTACATGGGTTTGATTACAGAGACTAATAAAGTATTCTTTAAATAATGAAAAAAAAGTGCCTGACACATAGCGGGCACTCAATTAATGTTTGTTGAATGAAAGAAGAAATAAATTAGGCTCGGCACCTGTGGCTCAAGTGGCTAAGGCGCCAGCCACATACACCTAAGGTGGTAGGTTCGAATCCAGCCTGGGCCTGCCAAGCAACAATGACGGCTGCAACCAAAAAAATAGCCGGGCATTGTGGCGGGTGCCTGTGGTCCCAGCTACTTGGGAGGTGGAGGCAGGAGACTCACTTGAGCCCAGGAGTTGGAGGTTGCTGTGAGCTGTGATGCAACCACACTCTACCCAGGGGGACAGCTTGAGGTTCTGTCTCCAAAAAAATATATAAATAAATAAAGAAGAAATAATTGGCCAGTATAGTGGCTCACACCTGTAATCTTGGCACTCCAGAGGTGGGGGTGGGAGGATCATTTGATCTTAGGAGATTGAGACCAGGCTGAGCAAGAGGGAGATCCCACCCCCACCCCAAGACCCTGTTTGTACTAAAAATAGAAAAATTAGCCAGGCACAATGGCATACAGCTGTAGTCACAGCTACTCAGGAGGCTGAGGCCAGAGGACCTCTTAAGCCCAGGAAGGTTGCAGTGAGTAATGATGATGTCACTGCATTCTAGCCTAGCCGGGGAACTGGGGGAGGAGGACTGACAGAGTGAGACCCTGTCGAAAAAAAAAAAGGAATAAATAATATGATGCGGACCTAGTTACAAAGGGACAAGCTCCCTTTAATAGAATTTGATCTGGTTAGAAGAATAGGGACAATTGACTAGCTGCCTTGCCCACAGCCAGCATAGCCTCATGGGGAACATGTGTGTCTTTACCTGCACAGAAGAGCTTTTGCTGGGAACAGCCCTCATCTCAGTCTGGGCACCAGAGGAAGCTGCAGATGACACAGGTCTCTCTCAGGGTTACATCTGGGCCCTTGATTTGACTCCTTGCAATAGCCTAAGTTCCCATGTCTCTGAGTTTGGGGCTCCTGCTGGCCGAGACCCCTGTGCCAGTCTGACTCTCACCTCCCTGGAGGCTCTTGAGTGCCTGTGTCCTCTGCTCCTCTGCTGCCAGCCTCAGTGGGCACTAGGGCTGCCTCTGGGAGACCCTGGAGGGAAAGGGCAGGAAGAACTGGGGTTTGTTCTTCCCCATGCCCAACCCAACCCCAACAAACACCAAGGAAAAGGGCTGGCAGTGATGTTTCAGAGGCTCTATCATGACCCCATAAAATATACTTCGTTTTTCTCAGAAAACAAACCACTCTTTCCCTCCCATATATTCATGTGGTGCCCAGAAGCCCCTGGATTTCCTGAAATTGATGTGAAAAATTCCAGCTATTCTAACCATAATTTTTCCACACATAGCCCTTGCTAACACACTTTGGCCATTTGAGGGGGTGGTGTGAGCATGCGCTCTTGGGCCCTGGAGAACTGCTTGGGGCCCTGGATCCCCAGTGATTCCTTGTGTGCTCTTGGGTATTTTTAAAAAAACAGTTTTATGGCTCGGTGCCTGTGGCTCAATCGGCTAAGGCGCCAGCCACATACACCTAAGGTGGCGGGTTCGAATCCCCAGCCCGGGCCAGCCAAACAACAATGATGGCTGCAACCAAAAAATGGCCGGGCGTTGTGGTGGGTGCCTGTAGTCCCAGCTACTTGGGAGGCTGAGGCAGGAGACTCGCTTGAGCCCAGGAGTTGGAGGTTGCTATGAGCTGTGATGCCATGGCACTCTGCCCAGGAGGATAGCTTGAGGCTCTGTCTCAAAAAAAAAAAAAAGAATTTAACTGGGGGTGGTGCCTATGGCTCAAAGGAGTAGGGCACTGACCCCACATGCCAGAGGTGGTGGGTTCAAACCCAGGCCCCGCCAAAAACTGCAAAAAAAAGAAAAAGAAAAAAATTTAACTGGGCATTATAGCACACACATGTAGTCCCAGCTAATCAAGAGTCTGAGGCAGGAGAATCACTTGAGCCCAGGAGTTCAAGGTTATATACAATGAACTATGACCACACCATTGCACTTCAGCCTGGGTGATCGAGTGAAACCCTGTCTCTAGAAAGAGAGAAGAAGAGTATGTATAACACTATTATGAACACTCTGTAGATAAATTTGCATGGCTGAAAAATATTTCACCACTTGGCTGAGGCACTTCATACTAGCCCACCTGTCACTAGCGGAGTAGTGGTTGTTGCCAATCTTTTGATGACTGAAAATCCTCAGGGCTGGGTGAGGTGGCTCACATCTGTAATCCTAGCACTCTGGAAGGCCAAAGCAGGTAGATTGCTTGAGCTCATGAGTTCAAGACCAGCCTGAGCCAGACCCCATCTCTAAAAATAGCCAGGTGTTGTGGCGGGCACCTGTAGTCCCAGCTGCTTGGGAGGCTGAGGCAAGAGAATCACTTGAGCCCAAGAGTTTGAGGTTGCTGTGAGTTATGACACCACAGCACTCTACTGAAGATGACAAAGTGAGATTCTGTCTCAAAAAAAAAAAGAAAGAAAAAAATCCTCAGAAGGCTAGCACTCTGGGAAGCTAAGAGCCTGAACAAGAGTGAGACCCATCTCCCAAAAAAACAAAGTAGCCAGGTGATGTGGCGCGTGCCTATAGTCCCAGCTATCAGGAGGCTGCAGGAAAAGAATCGCTTGTGCCTAGGAGTTTGAAGTTGCTGTGAGCTATAACACTATGGCACTCAACCCCAGGGCTCATAGCAACCTCAAACTTCTGGGCTCAAGGAATCTTCTTGCTTTAGCCTCCCAGGTAGCTAGGACTATAAGTGCCCACCACAACACCTGGCTAGTTTTTCTACTTTTAGTAGAGACAGGGTCTTACTCTTGGCTCAGGTTGGTCTTGAACTCCTGAGCTCAAGTGATCCATCTGCCTTGGCCTCCCAGAGTGCTAAGATTATAGGCATGAGCCACTGTGCCTGGACCCTCTGGTGAACTCTTATCAGTGGCTGTCCCAACTTCCTGCTACCTCTTTACATGAGGACTAAGATTAGGACTGGTTATCCCACAGCCTGGGAATGTGACAGTGCAGGCAGCAAAACCAGCCACTTGATGAGTGCTGAAGAGGTCATTGGGGCTAGCCTTGAATGTAGAGTTACAGAGCCCCTGAGAACATGGTGGTCAGGGGACCTGACACCTGGGCTGGGGACAGGCTGGAATGCAGTAGCCCAGGGAGGTGAGGCAGGGAGTCAAGGACTGTGCAGTGGGTGGCTCTCCAAGCTCTGCTTTCACATGAATAAAACACCATGGAACACACACGCACACAGCTGCCCTCAGCTCAGGGGTTAGCTGTTCTGTGTCAGCCCTTCAACAATACCCAAGGATCCGTTAGTTAAACTGAGGTTTCCCCATCTGGAAATCCACATCAGGCTTCAGGGAAGGGGCCCCCAGTCTTGCTCCTGCCCCAGAACTCCAAGGCTCAGAGAGGACCCTAGTGACTCTCAGACTGGCCTCCAGGGGGCGCCAGTGTCAACCCCAATGTTAGACATCCAAGCTGTAATCGTTCACTTTCTTACCTAAACAAGGACCATCCTACACACTCCTGCTTGGAGACCCTTGAGGGGAATGAGGGCAGTGGAGGACTGAGGAAACTTGCAGAGAGAGTAGATGTGAGGAGGGCAGGGACAAGCTTGCTGAATGATGGGGGTGCCTAGGAATCAGCCCCCTCACAGGCGGTGGGCTGAGCTTCCCCATACTCACTGTTTCTCCAAACTCAGCAGTCCCCTCCCTGCCTTTGGAATATCTGCAGGGCCCAGGGGTGGGGTGGAGGGTGGAGGGTGGGTGCTCTCAGCCATCCCAGGTGCTTCACACAACTCAGCCATTTGCCCCATTTGGTATAGTCAAGGCTGCTAGAATGCTATAGCCTTCCCAGCCTTCCATAAAGATCTTGCAATTTCTGCCCCACCATAGGGAAGAAGGAACCTCGACTGAGCTGGGTCCCCAAGGTCAAGGGTGCCACAGTGAACCTGCCCTGTATCAGGGCTGCCCTTGTCCTGTGTCAGGGTTTTTCCCCAGGTTGTTGGCCTCCTCACAACCCCCACACTGACCTGTCTCCCCATTTCATCTCTGGTTCTTCAAACTTAGCAGCCCCCATCCCACTTCCTGATGTCCCATGCCTGGCTCTGCACCCGTCATACAGTCCTAGCAGCAGTCCAGGGGGAGGGCACTGCGGTCACTTGCTGTGTCCTGGGGAAGCTGGGGCAGAGGAGTTCATTGACTGCCATGGTCACAGAACAAGACTTGAACTCCTCTGGAGACCCCGTGGCTTTGGCTGAGCCTGGCAGGCCTGAACTCCCCCACTCCCACACCTCTTTACCTCAGCCCAGCACAGAGGAGCCAGGCTGCCAGGATTCAAGTCCCTGCTCTGCCACTTATCAATTTGTTCCTAACTTCCCTGAACCTCAGTTTCCCTATTTATAAATTTAAGATAGAGAAAATCTTCCTCCTTGAGGTGTTGCAATGGTTAAAGGAAGAAATTAAATGTGTGTAAAGTCACAGCTATGATTATATATGAGGTACACTGTATTCCTGGCTAGGGTGGGACTCAGGTAGGTCAGGGGTTGGCCATCTGCCCAGTGATGAAGCCATTTGTGGTAGTAGCAACAGTCACACAGAAGAAACCACATGTGACCCCAGAGGATTGGCCTGAGCCAAGGCACGTGCCCCCTCCAGGGCTGAGCACCAACCACCTGCTCTGAGTGTGACCCATGCAGGCTCTGCTTCTGCCCTGGGTAAGCCTCAGCCTCCCTGAGCTGCTCTCCCCATCTGCAAAATGGTGGGGAAGGAGGAGATTGCACTTGTTTCCCTCCACACTCGTGGGGTGGGGCATAAATAAAGAACTGTCTGGGAAGGTTGACTAGCCCTGGCACAGGGAACTATTACTGCTGTCAAGGGGAGAGACCCATGTAGTCTCTGGATCTATGACCCCCAAGGTAGAGATCCAGACATTAAAGACAAACATCCAGGTGCTAAAAGCCCGAGTCTGCGGAGGCTGATCAGGGAGGGCTTCCTGGAGGAGGTGACATAACACCAGGGGACACCATAAATTATGGAGACTCAGGAAGTTCTCCTGGTATAATGAGAGGTGTTGAGGGGGGGGATGTAATCTCATATAATTTTAAACAGACTCTAGGCTCAGTGCCCATAGCAGTGGTTACAGCACCAGCCACATGCACCAATGCTGGCGGGTTTCAGCCCAGCTCCAGGACTGCTAAACAACAATGACAACTGCAACAACAACAACAAAAATAGCTGGGTGTTGTGGCAGGTACCTGTAGTCCCAGCTACTGAGAGGCTGAGGCAAGAGAACTCTAAGCCCAAGTGTTGGAAGTTGCTGTGAGCTGTGATACTACAACACTCTATCCAGGGTGACATAGTGAGATCTGTCTCAAAAATAAATAAATAAATAAATAAATAAATAAAACAGACTCTATCATTACGCCTATGGGCAGAGTGTCAGGTGAGAGCTAGGAGGCCTGAGAAACTGAATTCCCCAAAGGGGTGATGGCAACTGTGGGGCATCCCGGTATGATTTGGGTTTTCTTTCTTGGGGAGGTTTCCTCCAAGTAATTCACCTTCCCCCAGAAGCTGCCTACATATGGTTCGGCGGAAACTTAGGAAAGAGTGAAATGGAAAAAGAACCCAAACTGTACTTGGGGCAACTCGGCATCCCTGGACACCCAGACGTAGCCGGAGGCGTCCCTGTCCTGAGGGACCCCCGCTGTCCCCCACCCCCCACACACCTAACGACTAGGATTGGACAGCCAAGGCCAGGCCTAACCCCTGACCGCCCCCCACCCTCAGGGCCCGGCGGGGCGGTGCTGGGCGCCGCGGGCTCCCGACCGCAGTGTCGCCGCAGCGCGGGCCCCGCCCCCTCCCGCTCCTCCCCGTCCCCTCCGCGGCCGCGGCCCCGAGCGCTTTCCGAGCCCAGGCCCGCGCCGAGCCAGGTGAGAGCCCGCCCGGGGACCCTGGCCCTCGGGACCTCGGTCCCCACCCAGCCGCCCGGCTTCAACGCCCCGCGCCCAGGGCCAGCGGGCGCTCGCGGGTCTCGGACCCGGGGACAGCGCATTGGGGGCTGGGGATCGGCAGTCGGACCAGAGAGACAGGCCAGGGGCTGCAGCGGAGCTTGTCCTTCCCCCCTCGCCCGCCAGCCCCTTCCCCGCTGGCCGCAGGGACCCCACTGACAGTCCCCTTTCTGGGCTGCAGAGTCTGTCAGGGGGGACCTGGACAGAACCGGCAAGGCTGATGGCAACTGCACGTGCAAAGGCAGGGAGAGTGGACCAGAGGTTTGCGCCCGAGTCCTGAGGGGAGGGGAAGGGGCCAAGCTCCCAAACCTAGATGCAGGGCTGAGGAGCGGACGCCTGGAAACCACTGAGGCCAAGCTGGGCAGGACGGCTATGGGGTGAAGTGGGGAGGAAGACGACACGACACGTTAGCTGGGACCCTGGTGCCCTGGGGGAAGGCAGGGGCTTCTGTGTGAGGTGGGGAGAATTTATTACCTGCCTCACAGGTTGCTGGGGTACTGGGGAAGGGACACAGGCTCTTGGTGAGCAGTTAGCACTGGGCACTGCTAGAACTTTTCAGCAGAGGGCAGCTTGCAGACAGCAGACTACACTCTGCACAAACTTGGGGGCCCCTCACCCTCTGCCTGAGCAGGGTAACCTAGCAGTGGGTGGGAGGCAATAAAGCCCCACCCAGTCTCCTTCTATGCATGAGGCCCTGGCGGTCTGAGACCCTTGGGAACCAGGGAAGGAAGGGAACAGCTGGGACAGGCCTCTGGTGCAAAGAGGTCTTACCTCTTCTGTGGCCCAGCAAGTGAGGCCATGGCCATGCACAAAGAAAGTGGACAGGGCTGAGACAGAGATGAAGGGGGGGGTATGGAAGGAAGGGGGAGGTGGGGTAGCCCAGGTGGCTTTGGGAGCCACCCTCTCCTGGCCTGTAATGGGTGACACTAGGGCCGTAAGGTCTGTAAGGTCAGGGCCAAGCAGAAAATGGTCTCCCCCAGCCTGTTTTTTTCCCTTTCCCACCTCCTTGCTCTCAGGCACCCACCTAGGAGCTGGCTAGGAACCCCAGTGGGTTTTAACCCCACCTCTAGTTAGAAGTGAGGAAAGAACTTCCAGATAGGACAGTGGGATAGAGAGTGTAGAGGTCAGTTGACAATACCTTTGTCCTGGCCCTTCCAAAGTCCACCTGTCAGCTACATCTTCCAGGAGGCCCATGCTGTGGCCTTGAGGGCACCTTGGCATGGCAGCAGGGATTTCTCTTAGAACTAACTAAAGCGGAGAGGGAGGACGTCATACGCATACCCCCAACCTGCTGCCTGACCTTGACAAGACCTGCCCTTTTTCTCCCCACCCTGCCCCCTTTCTCCGTCTGCTGCTGGGTATCAACTCAGTACCACAGGCCTGGTGGGCATTAGTGATAGACCGGAGTGGGGGTGGAGGAGCTTATGGCTGCTAGGCATGAGTGGTGGCAGGGCTATGTGCCTGGCTTCCCTCTCTCTCCTAACCCTGTCAGGCCTGGGCTGGACGCCCGTTTTTGTTCACCACAAAGCTAGGTTTCCCTGGGGACCAGAGACTTGCCCCACCCCATACCCACCCCCAATGCTCCTGACCATAGCTCATGCTGGGAGGAGGGGTGGAATCTGGGCTGCCTCTTGGACCCCTGCCCTCTTTGCCTGGCCTTCCAAGGCCAGGCAGCCTCAGACTGGAAACAAGGAGAAGTGATGGCCCTTAGAGGAGGTGGGTATCCAGAGGGCTAGCCATGGGGGGACTAGGGCTAGGGGGAAGCCAGTATCACCCCACCATTGTAGGAAGGAGAAACCCAAGGACCAGGAGGTCCTTGGCTTGCCCCAGATGACTCAAGTTTTGACTCCAGGCATGGTGGCCTCCCAGGCTGTGGGATTTCTAGAGAGAAAGTCAAGGGTGGGGAGCCTGCTGGGAAAGCAGGAATCTGGGAGGACTTCCTGGACAAGGCAGTTGTGGGGCTGGACTATGGGTGGTTGAGGTTGGGGCAGAGGGGCTCCTCTGGTGGGCAGGCACAGCCCAGGCAAAGGCAAGAGGGGGGACTGAGGGTGCTGGGATGGACAGCCCTAAAGGGGAGGTGCATTCTGGGGTCCCATGCCTCTGGGACCCAGCTTCCCTACACTCATGGGCTCCCGGTTCAAATGCAAGACTCTTCCAGAAGCTTGTCTCTGTGTCTCTCCCCACACCCCCATCAAAGCCCTTTCCTGATGCAGGTCCTGGAGGCAGCTGGGATGGCATCTCTAAGGGCTGCAGGGGGTCCAGCCCCACGGGGGGCGCCCTAGGTCTTTGACAGCCCACCATCTGTGCTCCTCTGGCCTACCCAGCCTCAGGCCACTCGCCATGGGCGGCTGCTTCTCCAAGCCCAAGCCAGGTACCTCCCCTCTCTTGCCTTCATCCTTCTTTCTCCCTCCTGTCTCTCCTCCCGCTCCTCCTCCCCCTCTGCACTTGCCACCGAAGTAGGTCAGGCTAGGCAGGAGCCGCTCAGAATGTTAATACACTGCAAGCAGGAGGGGGTGGGGGGCCTGGAGCAGCTCTCCCGGTCCCCCTCCAATGGATGCCCCTCTTTATCTGGGGCTTTGGGTGCTAGTGGTGGGAATAGCATCTGCACCCTTCTTGGAAAGGGCAGAAGAGGGTTCCTCCTGTTGTGGGGGAGGGGAGGGAGCTGTATTCCTCAAGGCCTGGGAAGTGGGCTTCTGGGGACACTCTCAGCCACTGTGTGACCTAATGCATGCAAATTACTTCACTGAGCCTCATGTTGCCTCTCTACCAAATGGGCCTGAGCACTCTGACCTCTGTACTTGCTGTGAGGAGGCAGCAGGCAGGTCCCTGTTGGCTTTACCTCTCCCGCCCCAGCCCCCTGCCCCATGTGATCTCAGGCAGCTTCCTGGGCCATTCTGGGCACACCTCTCCATTTGTACAGGAAATATCCACCCTACCCAGTCTGAGCAGTTCCAGCCAGAAGTGGGGCATCTTGGATGCTAGGGATGGCCTGGGTCTGCTCTCCACTGGAGACTCATGTTTGTGGGGCTCTCCCTCTGGGCCCCACTGTCCCTTTTCTACCTTACAACACCTAGGGAGGGAGTGGCGTGAAGCTGTGTCACAGATGGAGAAACCGAGGCCCAGAGAGGTGTCTAAAGCCCAGCCAGTGCTGCACCTGCCCCCACCAGCCACCCTGTCCTGGCCAGCTTGCCCAGCCAGCTTGCCCCGGCTCCCCTTACCTGATACTGGTCGGCTCCATTACCTTGGAGCTCGTGAACTTTTTCTCCTTTTCCTGGGTCTAAAGGAGAACTTAGGGGAGGGAGGAGAACTGTGCTGCCCCACCAGCCAGAGGGACATGCCTGGTCTTTCTCCCCCAAATGCTATGCTATGGATACCCAGGACTAGCTGGATCCCACCATCCTTCTTGCCCCAAAGCACGCCTTAGGCAAATGAGGTCCACTGCTCCCCACTTTTAGAGGTGGGCAGAAGGATGCCAGCTGGCTGCATACGGGTTGCCTGTGGGACTACTGACTAGCAGGAGACCCTGAGAAAAGATGCCACCTGCAAGTTCTTTTAAAGACCCCCAAAGGGCTGGTCTGCCTGGGACATCTAGCCCCAGGACTTCCAGTGTGGGGGCTGGCCACTGTCACCACCCCATAGGCAATGCTAAGAGCATGGACTTTTAAGACCAAATCCAGTCTTGTGGCTGTGTGGCATTAGGCAGGTGATTTCACCTCTCTGAGCTTAGTGTCTGCATGGGGCCTGGCACACAGGAAGCACTTCTGGAACATTATTATCCCCTCTTCTCTGAGCTGGGCTCTCTGCAGCTATAGGGTTCCCCTATGGGCTATAGCCAGAGGCGTGGGTCCAGATACCCACATTGGGCAGGTCAGGGGCAAGGCTCAGAGAACTTCAGGGAGTGAGAACATTTGGGCCATGAATGTTCAGCTGGGGAGACCAGAGCAAGCAGGACATCTCTGTACAAATTCTTCACTTTCTTGAACTCCTGAGTTCAGGAGATGTCCCTGCCTTGTGCTAGGATTACAAGTGGGAGCCATTATACTTGGAGTATTTTTTTTTTAAGACAGAGTCTCAAAATTTTTTACTTTCTATCCTGTCCACTTGATTCTGTGTCTCAGTGTACATTAGCAGACAGCATATGCCTGAGCTCTCCTCTTGCTTCCATCCATGAGAAGATGCCAGGCCAGTCTCTCACTGGGCACAGAACTAGGGAGAATTGCAGTTCTCTTGATATCTGGTCACCTACCTTTTAGTAGGCCAAAGTGCTACCTAAAGGCTTTCCCTTCTTACCATGGCTGCTAGGGGGCTCAAAGCCATGAGCTGTTTTATCTCACTGATAAAACACTACTACCAATTCCATCTGCTGAGTTTCTACTCTGGATTACAAATACTATCTCCTTCAACATTCACTATCACCAAAAAGAAAGGTAGGCACTGTGTTCTGTTTTGTAAGAAAGGCAGCATCTTAGGGACCAAAGGGTCTTATGGGTAGCTGGGGTTGATCCTATGGGTGAGCAGAGATTACCCCCTCCAACATCCACCTTTCCACTGCTGCTCCTGCTTCCATTACACTACATGGGCAAGCATACCTTTGAGCCTTCTGGAAGGAGGCAGAGGATGTAAATAGCCTGGCTTGGCCATAATCTGCACCCCCCACACCAGGTTGTTCCTTTGAGCTCCCACAGCTCACTGTGGTGTCAGCTGAATCCAAAGTATTTTTCTTTTTAATTCTTCCAAAAACATTCTAACACCATTACATAAAATGTAGAAAATGGAGGGGAAACACCCCACCCATGGCCCCCCCACCTGATTTAACAGTCTCCACTGCTCTGCACGCCCCCTGCCAGGCTGCAGTCAAGGAACTGACCCTCTGGCCCTATCCCCTGCTGAGTCTGGGCTTGAGCTGGGGGCTGGGACATAAGGATGGGTAGGAGGACTGCCCTCTAAGGCTCCAGGGCCTGGCCAGGGTGGGGGATTAGCGCAGCATGAGATGAGGATATGCTGGGCTGGGGCAGCCAGGAGAGGCAGCTCCAGAGTTGTGTCTGGGTAGATGGGCAGGGATGGCCGTCCCGGCCAAGGGGACTGCACAGGCAAAGGCCAGGAGTGTGTGTTATCTCAGCAGCTAAGCTGGGGTCTTGTTTCTGGGGTGTCAGGTCTGAGATGGAGGCAATGAGAGATGAATCTAGGAGGAAACTGCAGACTGGTACCCTGGAGATGGAAAGAGGCACCTTGTTCTGGCATCTGGCCCACGCTGTGCCAGGGGCTTAGCATCTGTCACTCATTCTTCCCTGCAGCAGCCATGCGGGAGGCCGGATTATCACTGCTAAAAATTCTGTTTATTGTTCCCTTCTAATTAGAAAAATACCCCAGGCACGTCGTAGGGAATTTGGAAAATGTGGAAAAGTATAAAGAAGAAAATGACAATTTCCAGCTGGTTCTCCTCTAGGCTAGGCCCTCCAGGCACGCAGAGAAAGTGCACCCCCTCTTCACTGTGCACATGTACCCCAACCTATGGGAGTCGATCCCCAGAGCCCCAGACCCCTATACTGAAAACCCAGCACTTGGTTAATGATGAATGATTCTCAAACTGGTGAGAATAGCTACTTTAAGAAGTTAAAGTTAGGGCGGCGCCTGTGGCTCAGTGAATAGGGCGCTGACCCCATATACCGAGGGTGGCGGGTTCAAACCCAGCCCCAGCCAAACTGCAACAAAAAATAGCTGGGCGTTGTGGCAGGCGCCTGTAGTCCCAGTTACTTGGGAGGCTGAGGCAGGAGAATCTCCTAAACCCAGGAGTTGGAGATTGCTTGCTGTGAGCTGTGACTCCACAGCACTCTACCGAGGGCAATAAAGTGAGACTCTGTCTCTAAAAAAAAAAAAAAAAAGTTAAAGTTGTGGGCGGCACCTGTGACTCAGTGGGTAGGGCACAAGCCCCTTGTATAGATCTTGGAACCTGGCCCAGGCCAAACTGCAACAAAAAAATAGCCGGGTATTGTGGTGGATGCCTGTAGTCCCAGCTACTTGGGAGGCTGAGTCAAGAGAATCGCCTAAGCCAGGGAGTTGGAGGTTGCTGTGTGCCACAGCACTCTACCCAGGCAACATAGTGAGACTGTCCTCAAAAAGAAGTTAAATTTGTGCTGTGTACTTTTTTTAAAAATTATTTTGAAAAAAATATGGAAAAGTTGTAAGAACAGAACAATGAACCCTCAATTTCCTGTCACCCAGATTCACCAGCCAGGAACTGAGCTGTGGCCAATTTACCTGGGTCTGCACATGAGTCATACACTGTTGACCATCAGAAGATGTGAGACTTAGGGCCTCAGGATTTTTTCCTCCACATAGAGTCCAGGAAAAGGGAGAGTTTCAGAGTCAAAAGAACTCTGAACTGTGCCTCCCTCATTAACTTTTTTTTTTTTTTGACAAAGAGTCACTTTGTCATTTTTGGTAGAGTGCTGCGGCATCACAGCTCACAGCAACCTCAAACCATTGGGCTCAAGTGATTCTCTTGCCTCAGCCTCCCTAGTAGCTGAGACCATAAGTGCCCACCACAACACTAGGCTATTTTTGGAAATGGGGTCTTGCTCTGGCTCAGGCTGTCTTGAACCTGTGAGCTCAGGCAATCCACCCACCTCAGCCTCCCAAGTGCTAGGATTACAGGTGGCAGCCACCTCATTAACTTTGTAATTGAAAAATGAACCATGCAGAATAATTAGTTCAAGCAGACTCACTTTTCCTCTGCTTCTTGCTCTCTTTATGGCTTTTTGCTGGTGAGGCAGAGGGAGTCCTGGAGAGGTCACAGGGCAGGTCTGAACCTCCCAGCACCCAGAAGAGCTGGCCCCTGCACCCAGCTTGAGGTGGGAGAAGACAGGGCCAAGTTGGGGGCTCATGGTGCTGTCCCCCACAGTGGAGCTCAAGATTGAGGTGGTGCTGCCCGAGAAGGAGCGGGGCAAGGAGGAGCTGTCAGCCAGCGGGAAGGGCAGCCCTCGGGCCTACCAGGGCAATGGCACAGCCCGCCACTTCCACACAGAGGAGCGCCTGCCCACCCCTCACCCCTACCCCGGCCCCCAGGACTGTGTGGAGGCTGCCGTCTGCCATGTCAAGGACCTTGAGAATGGCCAGTGGGTGCTGGGCTTGGGAAGGGGATAGAGGGCCCAAGGTGGGAGGGGAAGGTATAAGCCATGGATGGGGGGAGCTGTCCAGGGGAGCCTGGAAGGGGCTACGACCAGCTCCCCCCTGGTCACACTGTTTCTGTGGCTTCTGCTGGTCTGAGCCTGCTCCCTAGAAGGCTGGACTCTGGGAGGAGGTGCCGGCAGGTGTGTGGCCTGACCTCTGAGTACAGCTGCTCCCCAGGATGCGGGAAGTGGAGCTGGGCTGGGGGAAGGTGTTGCTGGTGAAGGACAATGGGGAATTCCATGCCATGGGCCACAAGTGCCCCCACTACGGCGCACCCCTGGTGAAAGGTGAGATGACCAGGGTTCACATGGATGGCAGGGGGTGGCTCCTCTCTGGGCTTCAGGGTCCTCATCTATTAGTGGGGTCTCCTGGGCTGTGGGGGAAGGGCTAGCAGTTGCTGGGACACGGGGATCCTTGGAGAGGAACCCCTGCCGGTGGCCCCAGCCTAGCACCCCCCACTTCCAGGCGTGCTGTCCCGTGGTCGGGTACGCTGCCCCTGGCATGGTGCCTGCTTCAACATCAGCACTGGGGACCTGGAGGACTTCCCCGGCCTGGACAGTCTGCCCAAGTTCCAGGTGGGGCCAGGGTGTGGTGGGTGGGAGCCTGGAGATACAGGGTTGGGGGCTGGTCCTGAGCAATGCAACCCTTGCAGGTGAAGATTGAGAAGGAGAAGGTGTATGTGCGGGCTAGCAAGCAGGTGAGGGCATACCTCTGGGCTCAGGCAGAAAGGATGGATGTGGAGGGCAGCCTGGCCCAGAGAACTACACATGTAAAGGCCCTGTGGCAGGAGGGAGCCTGGCATGTGTGTCTGGGGAGCACGTGAGGAGCCGTGTGGTGGGGATGAGGTTGGGTTGGACTTGCCCATTGGAGTGATGGCTCACAGAGGATGTCCATGACCCTAGCTCTCAGCTGGCCTCCACTCTCCCACTATCCCCAGGCCCTGCAGCTACAGCGAAGGACCAAAGTGATGGCCAAGTGTATCTCTCCAAGTGCTGGGCACAGTGGCAGCACCAATGTGCTCATTGTGGGTGCAGGTTGGTGGTGGGGTGTGAGGGACAGGGAGGGAAATGGGAATGGAGGGGAGTGGGCTCTGGCCCATGGCACCCCCACTTCAGGTGCAGCTGGGCTGGTGTGTGCGGAGACACTGAGGCAGGAGGGCTTCTCCGACCGGATTGTCCTGTGCACGCTGGACCGGCACCTCCCCTATGACCGGCCCAAGCTCAGCAAGGTGGGGGACTGGTGAATGGGGACCTTTCCCTCTGGGTACCATTTAGGCCTGTGTCACTGTACACTTGTGGCAGGCCTGTCCTTGGTGCCTCCAAAATATCTGGGTTTATTGAGTTCTGTCCTATAGCCCCCATGTAACTGGGAGCTCAATCTCACCCTCCCTGGACCCTGTGTGCTCTACCGTAACATGGAACAGTGGCCACCTGGCCCTGTCTCAAGCTGGCTGTCTCCTACAGTCACTGGACACACAGCCAGAGCAGCTGGCCCTGAGGCCTAAGGAGTTCTTCCGCGCCTATGGCATCGAGGTGCTCACTGAGGCCCAGGTACATGTTCAAGGGTGGGAAACAAGTTCAGGAAAGGGTTAGTGGGAACATGAAGGTCATGAGGCCATGTAGGGGTGCTCAGAGCCCCAGGACTGGGATGGGAGAGCCTGGTGGGTAAGGAGGGCTTTGAGGTAGGGTGACCAGACATCCTGCTTTTGGCGGGACAGTCCCACTTTCTAACAATTTGTCCCACGTCCTGCGGCGTTTTAAGAAAGTCCCGATTTTTAGAAAGAATGCACGAACAGGCAGGAGAACAGGAAGGGAATATATGGTTTTCAGCTGCCATGGGGCTATTTCGCCAGAATATGAGTTTTATATTATTTTTGTTAATTTTATAATGTTAAACTGTAATAATAGCAAATAATTGTTGAGAAGTGATTATTGAGAACTGCTTATCAAAGTTTGCATTGTTGTCAGGCCCGGCCCTGCCCCGCCCCCACCCCACCCCCCTGGCCAAATTGTCCCCGCTTTACCAATGTTAAAATCTGGTCACCCTACTTTGAGGGGAAGGGGATGTCCAAAGCTTAAAGAATGCAGCCCAGGCCATGTGCAGTGGCTCACTCCTGTAATCACAGCACTGTGGGAGGCTGAGGCATGAGGATCATATGAGGCCAGGAATTTGAGACCAACTTGAACAAGAGCAAGATCCTGTCTGTATTAAAAACAGAAAAACTATGTTGTGGCAGGTGCCTGTAGTTCCAGTTGCTGGAGAGAGTGAGGCAGGAGGATTGCTTGAGCCCAAGAGTTTGAGGTTGCTGTGAGCCATGATGATGCCACCACTATACTCTAGTTAGGGTGACAGATGGAGACTCTGTCTCCAATAAAAACAGAGAGAGAGAGAAGCCCAGGTGGCAGGAACAGCACCTGTGGGAGCAGCTTCGAGGGTCTGGCTAGGTTCTGGGAGAACTGCAGCCTCTAGGAGTGGGTGGCGAGGCCCAGGTCCATGCCCAAGCCCACGGTGTGCCCGGTGGCAAACCCTGCAGGTGGTCACAGTGGATGTGAGAAACAAGAAGGTTGTGTTCAAGGATGGCTTCAAGCTGGAATACAGCAAGCTGCTGCTGGCACCAGGGAGCAGGTGGGAGGGTGTCCCCTCCTGTCCTCTGTTGGACACTGGGCAGGGCACAGGCCAGGACTGGAGGGCTGGGACTGCCAGAGGCCTTCACTGACACTGCCATGTCTTAGCCCTAAAACCCTGAGCTGCAAAGGGAAAGAGGTAGAGAACGTGTTCACTATCCGGACGCCAGAGGATGCCAATCGCGTGGTGAGGCTGGCCCGAGGCCGCAATGTGGTTGTCGTGGGAGCTGGCTTCCTGGGTGAGTGGTAGAGGCCACTGGGGATGGTTAGGTTATCATGGACAGTCCCAGTGCAGTGCCAACCCTGAGAGGTCCAGGATGCTAGCCCGCCACTCCCTGCCTACTACCCCAGGGATGGAGGTGGCCGCTTATCTGACTGAGAAGGCCCACTCGGTGTCCGTGGTGGAGCTGGAGGAGACGCCCTTCCGGAGGTTCCTGGGGGAGCGTGTGGGTCGTGCCCTGATGAAGGTGAGCTGAGCCCAGCCCAGTAACCCAGCCCCTTGGAGTTCTGGGATGCACCCTGGCTGGGCTCTCATGACTCCCGCTGGCCCACCTGCCCTGACAGGTATTTGAGAACAACTGGGTAAAGTTCTATATGCAGACAGAGGTGTCGGAGCTGCGGGCCCAGGAGGGAAAGGTGGGCCTTCTCCCCACTCCCTGCCGCTTGCTGTCCCTCTCTCCTGAGCCTGGCAGCTGGCCCCACCTGCTCATCCACCTGCTCCCCACAGCTGAAGGAGGTTGTGCTGAAGAGCAGCAAGGTTGTGCGAGCTGACATCTGCGTGGTGGGCATTGGTGAGTCGGTGGGCAGGGTGGCCTTGAGCTAGTCCACCTAAGTGACCTTGAGCTAATCCTTTCTCCTTCCCAAGTCTTGGTTTCCACATCTGTAAAATGGGGACCCCAACTGAACCCACTTCACAGGGCTGTTGGGGAAATTGTGTGCCAGGCTTAGCCCAGGCATGGCATGGAAGATGTGCCCACTTCCTAGTGCTGCTGCCCACTAGTGCTCAACCTCATGCCCTGTCCTGTGCCAGCTGTAGGGCACAGAAGTGTCTCTAGCTGGTTCTTGCTTCAGTTGAGGTGCTAGTTTGAGGGGTACAAAGCTGGGAGGTGCCAACATCAGCTTGAGAAGGTGCCTAGCTGGGGGCTTCACGGAGGCCTTCCTAGAGGAGGTGGTTGATACCTCAGGCCTGATGGGAGGCCCAGGTGTCTGTGGGAGTCCAGGCAGATGGGACAGGATGCAGGAAGGCCCCAGGATGGGCAGCCTGTGGCCATCAGTCTGGGCCTGGCACTGCAAGTGAAGGGTGTGGGGCATAAAGAACACAGAGAAGGGAGAAAGGTGAGATCAGGGAGTGGACACAGTGGCCTGTTCTGTCAGGTGCAGTTCCTGCCACAGGCTTCCTGAGGCAGAGTGGCATCAGTCTGGATTCCCGTGGCTTCATCCCTGTCAACAAGGTGGGGCTGGGGAGGGCGGGGAGGGTGCTGGGCTGGGGTGGTGGGAGGTCCAGGTCAGGGCCTCTGTCCCATCCGCAGAGTCCTGGGTCTTCCCCCTACAGATGATGCAGACCAACGTCCCAGGCGTGTTTGCAGCGGGCGATGCTGTCACCTTCCCCCTCGCCTGGAGGAACAATCGGAAAGTGAACATCCCACACTGGCAGATGGCACATGCCCAGGGTAAGGCCAACCCCAAGGCAAGTTGCGGGTGGGTGGGATGATAATCCAAGGTCTCAGCCTCTCCCAGGCCCATCCCTCAGTTGCTGGTTTTGGTCCTGGATGCTGTGTTAGGCATTTTAGGACCTGTGGTGGCCTACATGGCCAGGTGACCAAGCCATGCATAATCAGCTCTGTGGCCCATCTAAGAGACCGTCCTTCAGTGCCCTCTGGACACCCCTTTTAGCCAGCCAGAGACTCCCAAACCCCGTTGTCCTTCCTCTAGTCTCTCCTTTGCTTTCATCCTCAAGGACACATGCTCTGTGAATTTCTGACCAACCTGTGCAGTCACCCTAGGGAGGCAAAAGGATTTAGTAGGTCAACTTCCCACCCAGTGCTGTCTCCCTTGGGCTACTCGACTATTTCTGTGAACTCAGTGTCTCATGTAGGTCCCTGGAGCCAGACAATTAGACAACTAGGCCTAGAGACGTGGGCTCAGCATAGACATTGTGCTTTCTGATGGACAGTTTTCTCCCTCCTCACAATTTAGTAACCACCAAATCCCCCAAGCCTCACCCACTGTGCACACCTGGTCTGCCAGCAAGGTAGCTACCTCACTGCCTCATAGAGAGAGGATCACCAGACTCCCAGCCTGGGACAAGGGACTTCTCCTCTGCACCCACCTCCCCTTCCCTCTGTCTTCATATTATCTGGGGGTCTGCTGCTTGCAACCCCACTCTTGGTACCAATTTCTGTTCAGGTTCAAGGACTAAAGTACTAGGTTGTAAGGAAACAAAGGCTCATTAGCAAAGTTTAATTGGGATTTAACTGAGAGAGTTTAGGGGACTCTGATGTACATACCTGTACAAACAGTGTGGTCTAATGGGGACTCATAGGAACTGACAAGTCACCCACACTATTTTCTGTGGGGCCTTGTGTGTGACTGCCATCTGTGCTTCCTGAGCTTTTATGCCCCATTCTCCACTCTCTTCAAACCTTATGTATCTGGTTAGCTGTATGTGTGCATGGCTGAATTCGCCAGTTAGTGTCCCAGCTCTAAGAAGCAGACCTTCCGGGCGGCACCTGTGGCTCAAAGAGTAAGGTGCTGGTCCCATATATGGGAGGTGGCGGGTTCAAACCCGGCTCTGGACAAAAAAAAAAGAAGCAGACCTTCCAAAACAGGACAGTTAGTTCGAATTCTCCAGAGAAGCAATCTAAGTGGCTGGCTTAGAGCCAGGTCTTCCCCTCTGCACCAGTCAGCTGCCCGGGCAGGCGGGCTGGACTGAGGTCTGAGCAATGATACCTCTTGACCTATGGGGAGGCTAGGAGAACTAGCCACTTCTGTCAGGGGTCCCCAGAGCACCAGGAGCAGGCAGTGTGGGGTGGGTTGTAAGGGTGAAGGTCAGGGATCTCACTACCCTGGGTCCCGTAGGGCGTGTGGCGGCCCAGAACATGCTGGCACAGGAGGCAGAGATCAGCACTGTGCCCTATCTTTGGACAGCCATGTTCGGCAAGAGCCTGCGCTATGCAGGTAACACCAGGAGCCCTGGGAGGGGGCAAGGTCAAGAGCTTGGGGCCCCAGGCTATAAAGATCCTGGGGTAGAACGACGATCTCACCCTAAGAACTCCTTGGGTGGGGCTAGGGAACTACCCAAAGGTGCTTAAACAGTTGGGAGTGGGGATGTCTAGGGCGGGGGTGTCCAGGGCGGAGCTGGGAGGACATAGGGCACAGACCTACTCTGACATGTGGGTGCCACCGGCCTGCCCGCCCCACAGGCTATGGAGAAGGCTTCGATGACGTCATCATCCAAGGGGATCTGGAGGAGCTGAAGTTTGTGGCTTTTTACACCAAGTGAGAGCAGCAGGGTATAGCGGGGGCGCGAAGCAGCGTGAGTTTGGTGGGGAAGGAGGACTCTTTCTGACTGGATCCCAGCCCTGAGCCCCACAGAGGAGGGCTGGAGCTTCCCTAGGCAGGCTGGAAGCTTGTGTTGGTGTTTCAACAGTAAACTGTGAATCAGGGAGGACCTGGGCTCTGGAACATTCCTGTTGCCATGGGCAGGATCCCTCCCTGCACCCCAGGTGGACAGGGGTGTGTCAGGGTCTTCAAGAAGGGGGCTGCTGACACAAGCAGTCCTCAAGTTCCACCACACTCTCCCTGCAGAGGTGACGAGGTGATCGCAGTGGCCAGTATGAATTATGATCCAATCGTTTCCAAGGTGGCTGAGGTGCTGGCCTCAGGCCGTGCCATCCGGAAGCGGGAGGTGGAGTGAGTGTGGGCATGGGAGGCCTGGGAGTGGGAGGCGGGGTGCTCATTGGAGTACTGGCTCAAGCTGTCTGTGGCATACAGCTGCTGCCACAGCCTTCCAGAACCCTTCCCCTACTCTTTGTACCCATCAGTCTATAGTTCTCAAGGCTATAGGGAAGTTTGGGGCAAGGACTGCAGTTTGGGAACAGGTTGGTTATATGTGCTCAGAGTGGACAGAGGGAAAGGGGTGTGTGTGCCAGGGCAGGACCAGTGCTGTGGGGAGGGATCAAGGCCCACTGCTTGAGCAATCGCCAGGCCTGGAGCACTTAACTGGATGTGGTTGAGCTAAGCCTGGCAGAATCTAGGTGGGGAAGCTCAGCTAGTGACATCCCTGGAAATGCTCTGCACAGAGATGTGGGATGGTTATGGCGGCACTGGACATCACTTGTCACACTCATCCTGATATGGTGTCAATGAGAGTCACCCTGTGGGAGAGAGTCTTCAGGGACTGGGAGGCCACTGGGGGACTGGAGGTCATCAGATGGGGTGGAAACAATGGAGGACCAAGAGGGAACATGATAAATGACATACTCTTTCCCTGGCCTTCTCTCTGTTTCTTTCTCTTGCCTTCGCAAAGGCTGTTTGTGCTGCACAGCAAGTACGTGTAACCTCTGTCCTTCCTGTTGACTGTTCTGAGCCTTTTCCACCGCAGCCCAGAGCCTCCACCTAATAGTCTACTTCCATCTGCCTCAGTACAAATCCCAGCTGGGTACCAGAGCCTGGCATAGAGCAAGCTGCTGCTGTTCTCAAGAGCCAGCTGCTCATGGTGCCCACATTGCTGTCTTCTGCCCTGACCCTTCCTCCCCTTATTTCCACAGGACTGGAGACATGTCTTGGCTCACAGGGAAAGGATCCTGAGCTCGAATGCAGTGGACTTGGGCAGGCGTAGTGGGGTCCCAGAGAAAGAGGTCAAGCCCCGGGGGCAGGTGCCAATCTCCAATTTTCCAGGATTCCCCAGGGCAGAACCTGAGCCTTCCCAGTGCTTGCCTTTCATGGCCTGGCTCCCCTTTAGGGAGGCCTTTGCTGCCTCTAGAAGATGCTCACCCCCAAAGCCACTGCTGCCACTGACAGCTGGTACTGGAGGCAGGACAGGCCCTGCCTTTTCTCTCTGTTGGGACTGTTTCCTTGCAGGACCTTGCAACATGTTAGAAATTGTCTCAAAATTAAAATGCACACCATTTGCAGATCTGTTAATGACTCTCAGTGTAATTGGGCCCAGGCTTGTGAAGCAGAGAGCAGACCACTGGGGGGAAACAGGCACAGTCACAGAGTGCTAAGCACCACATCAAGGAAGTCTGGCCCACTGCGGTCAGGGAAAGTTTTTCAGCAGGTGCCTTTGGATCTGAATTTTCTTTTTCTTTCTTTCTTTCTTTTTTTTTTTTTTGAGACAGAGCCTCAAGCTGTCCCCCTGGGTAGAGTGCTGTGGCATCACAGCTCACAGCAACCTCCAACTCCTGGGCACAAGCGAGTCTCCTGCCTCAGCCTCCCAAGTAGCTGGGACCACCGGCACCTGCCACAACTCTGGGCTACCGTCATTGTTGTTTGGCTGGCCTGGGCTGGGCCCGGGCTGGATTCGAACCCACCACCTTAGGTGTATGTGGCTGGCGCCTTAGC
>CAUYQV010130502.1:0-51965 GCA_963574575.1 Galagoides demidoff
ATTTGGGTTTCACATCATTCATCCGATGATAAATGTTTTGATTTATTAAGAAAAACACAATGTCACATTTTTGATAGTTGATGTTTCACTTTAAAAACCATCTTACAAGGTACAAGTGAATCTTTCTAAGAGTAGAATATAAACGTCTTAACACAATAACTAAGAAAATGACATAAAGGCTATGTTAACCAGTTTGATGAAAATATTTCAAATTGTATATGAAAACACCACACCGTACCCCATGATTGCATTAATGTACACAGCTATCATTTAATAAAAAAAAACCACTTTGCAATTATAAAGCACATTTATTCTATTCAAAGAATTTTCATATACGTTCTATACATCATTTTTCTATGATCCTTACTATATGTTTAGAAGCTCAGTGAGATGGATCTTCTTATTCCCACTTTGCTGACCAAGAAACTGCAATCAAAAATTTAAATAACTTACCATTATCTGGCATAATACGTTAGGTATGTATAGACTTACATAGTCGTGCCCCACTAGAGTCCATTTACTGAACTCATAGACTTGGACATATGAAAGTTTAATGGAGAAATCAAGTCAATCCAATACAATCAAATAAAGGTGACAACAAACAAAATTAGTGTGAATAATCCCTGCAAGGAAGATGATAACTCCCCGATTCCACCAGTCTGAGCTTGATTTAACCAGATTATATGGTCTCCATTTTTCTGTCCTTAGATGATGTCATTTGGCCTTAATTTTTGGATGATTCTGCACACTTTTGTGAAAGTGGAAAGAAAGAAAGGAGAGAGAATGAGGCTTAGTGTGCATAGACTTTTCAAAAAGTAGCTAAAAACGACACTAGGTAAAAGCGTATTTTGAAACTCCCCATAACTTTCATTTTATTCTTCATTTTCCTCCCCTCTCCTTTCCTGCCTCACTAATCCTGATCACTCCACACACACTCACGCACACTCACACACACGTAGCAGCATAGTCCATAAATAACTCAGCCACGACATGAGCGCTAACGGATATTAGCACAGCTCATCGACGTCTTCAATTTGCTCTCCTCTCTTTGCCATTGAGTTTTCTTTGCTGATGAAACAAAAGACTTATTTTTTTCCTTAGCACAACCTGTGGAGGACATGAATTGTAAAACATCTCTAGGGCACCAAGTGTCTGAGAGAATTTTGCATAACCGCTAACCACAAAACTTTCAGATTTGAAAATAACATCTTTGGAACAATCGCTGGCCAAAATGCAATGCTTGTGCAGAGACTACTGGGCCCGTGGCCTACACACAGGTGTAGATGTGAGTGTGTCTCTGCTGAATCATGCCTGTGTATGCTTGTGCAAGCCCCGTTTTCTTGGCGTGTGTATGGCTGGCATGATTGGGGTCACAAAGCTGCTTAACTTACGGTAACCCACATTCTCGAAACTACTCCATAACAGACACATTGATCTTTTGATTTGGGGAATTTAAAAAAAAAAACAAAAGAGGAAGAAGCAGCAGGAAAAGAAGAAGAAACAAGAAAGACAAGAATGATGAAAGGGAAGTCTCCACGTCCACCACTTCAATCTGATCCGGATATCCAACCTTGAAAAAAAAAGTTCAAACCCCAAACCCAACAACCAAGAAAAACTCCAGCAAAACAATAGATATTTTAAGCTGAAAGTGTTCCAGATCCCTCTGACAAAGAGCCTCCCGAGGATTACAATGCAGTCAGTGTTGCTTTAATTAAATTTAATGCTGTGTGAAATGCACTCCAAGAAACTTTGATGAATGACCGGGGCAATTCACGGAGCTCACTAAAGGGCATCCAGCCCTTGCCGGGGTGTCAAGCCACGATGAATTGGTTAGTACAGGCATGTTTATAGACTGCCTCGGGAACCTTGTGTCTGTGTGGTAATGTCAGAGATAATGTTATGATTCGCTGGACCTGAGGGGGCTTTGATGACACGGTTAATGAGATGTCCCAGCGAGCGTCCCAGCAGGCCGTGCTCAGACCTCCCACATCAAACGGGGCAGCCTTGCCCCTCCAGAGCCGCGGCCTCCAAATCCCTCAGCGGGGCTTTTCTTTCCTTAGGGTCTTTCCCCCTCTTTTCTTTCTTTTTTGGCCTTCTTAGTCTACATTCACTTTGTCTGGCTGTTGAAATTCAAAAGTTGTTAGTTTTTAATTTGGCTTCTTGTTGACCTGACAGTGAACAAAAGGCTTTTTGGGATTGTGTGGAGGCCGAGGGGGTGGGGTGGTGGGGGGAGCTGGGTGATGTAAAAAAAGGAAAAGTACCCAGGGCAGAGCGGGTAACATACCAAACACCCTATTTACACAGAAAGGAGGTTTGTTTTGTTTTCTCCTGTGGACCCCGGTGGCAAAATTTTGTCATATTGTTAGAAGATGTGCTAGGAAAGTTGAAATCACCTCTGCTTTGCTCATACCAACCCAAAGTCAAAGAAGTCACCAGATGAAAATTCAGAGTTAGCCAAAGCCAGCACAGAGGCGAGTAATTCATTTATAACTGTGAGAGACACAGTTGTATTTTTAACAATTTTTCTCCTCGTTCTGATCCTTCAGGAGAAAAAAAAAAATCCTATTGGGAATTGAAGAAAGTAATGGTAGCTGGTAAATAAACATGCTTGGAATATATCTATCTCTGCAAAAAGTCCCCAGGCAGGAAGCGGACAGACAGTATTACCTCATTAAAGGGGGTATGCACAGAAGGGGGAGCAGAACTGTATCAAATAACCATTCTGAGAAAGAAAACTGTTTGGTTTATTTTGTACTTTAAAGACATTCTAAAATGTTTGCCTGTCTAAATGCAGCCAAATATCTCTTCCTTGGGGAGAGAGCAGCCTTTATTATTGCTACTTTTATTGTTTTTTCATAGAGGAAGAGAGGGAAGCTGTGATTTGAAGTAAACGGCCACTACCATTTTTCTTGATTCTAAAGAAATTAGTTGAAAAGTCATAGAAGAAACAAGCAGCAAAGTATTTCTATTTGTTCTATTGTATATTTTCTTTATTTTTTTTTTATAAGAACTATTGAAATGTTAGTCTTTTACTGCTGAAGGGTAAGTGAACTATCTGGGTAGAATGCCTCTGATGGTAAATGACATGTATTTAAAAATATACTTGCTTTGCCCAAAAGCACCATAATGAAGTTGAAATTAGAGCAGGCACGAAAGGGCCACATTCAGTTTGGTTGGTTGTTCCTTAAAGAAAACAGAAGAGAGGCTAATCTGTTTAAAATAAGTCGAGCTCCAGGATAGTGTGAGAAAGGGATCTTGGTTTGGGGGGTTTGTTTCTTTGTTTTTAGGCAGAATCTCACTCTGTCACCTTGGGTAGAGTGCCATGGCATCATGTCTCACAGCAACCTCAAACTCGTGAGCTCAAACGAGCCTCTTGCCTCAGTCTCCTGAGGAACTATAGGCGCTGGCCACATAGCTTGGTTAATTTTCTTCCTTCTATGTTTTTTTTTTTTTAGTAGAGATGGGGGTCTCACTCTTGCTCAGGTTGGTCTTGAACTCCTGAACTCAGTCAATGCACCCACCTCAGCTTCCCAGAGTGCTAGGTTTACAGGTGCGAACTACTGCACCGGGCCCTATGAAATACTCTTGGTGTTCATTAAAGATCAATTAGTGGTCCTGCTAACTGGACTTTTTCCACAATTATAAAGGACATAGAAGCTTGGATAGCTAGATGAGAAACTTATTCCTTGGTTTTAAATTGGAATGAGTAACTTTTTCAGTGAGAAGGTACTAATGTTATTAGTTACACTAATGTTATTAGTTGTAAATATGAGTTAATAAATGAATGAACACAGCAACTAACTGGATGATGCTTTAGTAAAGAAAATGATTTGAAAATATTAAATTGTTCCTTAAAAGAGAGAGGGAAATTAAATTTAAGTTATCCAAAGGGAGATATATTTAATAGAAAAACAAGAGGTAAATATGATGCCTCTCTTACATAAGGAGCAGCGATTAGAAGGTCTCTGTAAAGTATATTTTCTTTTTATGGATCTATGCCAGGCTCAAAGCCCTGACAATAGAATACTGGGTATGTATAGCACAAGTATCAGACAGGACTCTTAATGTTGCAAGTGACAGAAACTCACCTCAATCTGGTTTAAATAAATTTCCAAGAAAGGAAATATATTGACTCATATTATGGAAAGTCTAGCAAGAGAGAGAAGCTGTTGGGTAGATCTAATTCAGATTTCAAGCAATAGTCCTGGGACTACCTTTCTCTCTGCTGTCCTTGCTGTCCTGTATATATTATCTGGACTTCACGGTTAGCTCCACATGACAACAAAATAGCTGCAGTTGCTCCAGCCTCTTATCCTTTCAGGTCCCAGTTGGATAAGATAGGCTTGAGACTCACTCTGACTTTATGGGCTTGGATCATGTGCCCACCCTTGAACTCACAGCCATCACCAAAAGAATTAATGCATTAATTTACTGAAGGTTGTATCACATGCACCACCACTAGAGCTGGGGATAGCACCCTCCCCACAGACCACCTGGGCCACGCACACCCACATAGAAAAATTGCAATCTGCTTCCAGAGTATGAGAGTTCCAGTATGGTATTCCTGTAGGATGAACAGACAAACAAGAGTTCCCCCAACATGCCCCGGCTCATTATTCCTACAGGATATGTTTCTATAATATCACCCTTTTTATAACTTAGGAAATCTGTCAATATAGGTTTGGGTTGAGAGTAAATGATTTTGTTTCCTTAAAATCTGGCCAGGAGACAGTCCAAATGCTCCAACATGGTTAATACCTAAGACAATCGTGCAAGTCATCATTCTAATTACAAAGCATCACAATTGGATGGCAAAGCACCTGGTGATGGCTGCTGTGGTCAGAAAGGTTAGCTTTAGTACATCAGCCTCCTGTTGCAATTTTTGCATTTTCTTTGGGATTGGTGATGGTTAGTGTCTGAAGAAAGAAAGGAATTCAGCAGGCAGGTGACTGAGAGAGGAGGAAGGGTGAGGTCAGCTAGCAGGCAGGAGGCCCGGGCACTGGCCTCTCCACGGCACCATGAAATGACTGATGCAGCAGGGACCCTCCTGTAGGGAGAGAGAATCCCACGTGGGGGAGCAAGGTGTGACAAAGCTACAGCACAATGCTTGAGGGGACAACATGTGCTGTCAACGTCGTAAAGCGGGAACTAGACACCACAGGGCTCGAGAGTTTTCTGAATCTGGACTAGGGCCAAGAAGGAGAAGTAGTGAAGAAAGGTCGAGTTAAGGAGCGTGATGTTAGGTAGAGACACCAAGCGGAGCCTGGATAGTGTGTTCATCGCTATCTAGCTTCACACAGGCTGTTATAAATGCCAACACACACACAAGATAGTCATTTTGTATTAAAATACTAATGCTGTGAATTGGGCTTTGCTAAAAGCCCAGATTGGCTAGATTATCCTTATTCGTGGCACACCCCTCTCTGGTAGCAGGGACACGACTGCAGGCATTGGACCCTGAAGAAACTAACAGACCCTGGGGGAATAGGCGGCACAAATTCAGTGACCACAGGGCCACCTGTTTCTTTGCCTTTCTACACCTTCCGTGTTTCAATTTTCTGTTTTGACCAACAGCTTCTATTCTTCAGAATAATAGGGAAGACCTTTAATATGTAATGAAAATTGCACATTCTTATGTAATTATCATGGTGATTAAATGAGATAGTGTATATTCCATCACAAAGCACCTTACATCAAGAAGCAAGTCACTTGGACTGGCCAGTTACCCAGACATCAGTAGCAGGAGTCGCTTAGAATCTGCAGGTTGATGAACAAGATATGTGCATGTACATGGGTATGTGTATAGATATGTGTGTGTATAAGTAATGTGTGCCTGAGAACAAGATATGTGTGTGTGTGTGAGAGAGAGAGAGATACAGCTGGAAAGGTCTGATAAATTTTATAAATTAGCTCCACAGTTTGTAAACCCTCAAGGGCACAGCCTTGCATCATCTTTAGATTTTCCTCAAAATGAAACACAATAGAATTCCCACGCTGAAAACACTGAGTAAAAATAAAACTCTTTTTAAAAAGAGAAAGACGAGGATTTGAGATTCCCGAGGATAGATATTTTGCTGTGGGATGCCAAAAATATAGTCGTCTGTCAGCTAGCCTTACCCTGTGCAAAAGCCTTCTGATGGCCTGTGGGAAATAAAGTTTCAACCACATGCCCAGTGAGAAATAGGGCATGTGCCTTAGCAGCTACAGTTGCAACCATAGGCACAACAGATCAATCCCTTAGCTAAGCAGAAATAGCTAAGAAAGATACTAGTCAGACCAACAAACAGCAGGTGTCAAAGCAAGAGTTCCCCACACTAGATACATCAACACAGAAAAACAGTCACATCAGACAACCAAGTGCAGTTGTCTTTATGAAGTAATATTGGCTGTTTCTTTTTGCATTTATCAATGATTGTGGAAAAATTTATCATCAACACAAATTCTCTCTATGCTTAACCTTGTACTTATTTACTTGCTACGTGACTGAGATAAAGTAAAATATCATAAGCCATAAATTCTAAGTGTGGGAAACATGCAACGAGGACTCTCAGGAGATGCATAGGGAATGGGGTGTCCAGGCCTTGCCGACATTAGCTAGGCAGGCATGTGAGGGAAATAAAGTTTCAACCACATGCCCAGTGAGAAATAGGGCATGTGCCTTAGCAGCTACAGTTGCAAGCATAGGCATCACAGATCAATCCCTTAGCTAAGCAGAAATAGCTAAGAAAGATACTAGTCAGACCAACAAACAGCAGGTGTCAAAGCAAGAGTGCCCCACACTAGATACATCAACACAGAAAAACAGGCCCATCTGCACATTCTCCCTATCCTGCTACACGGTGTAACTTGTTTTGTAACTTTTTCCTTATAACTTTTTTTTTACAAGTCTTTGTTTAAACTTCAATAAATACCTGTTGGAACCTGGAGTCAGCACCATACCACCCCACACTGACAGCATTCGGCCCCCACAACCCTTTGTTCTCTGGTCATATTACACCAGCATTCTGCGTCTTCTCTCTGCAGTGTTCCCAGAGACCAAGGCTCCGCCCTACAGGGCTCCCCTCTATGGAGGATGGTTCTTCATTTGGATTTTTAATGAGGACACATAAAACAGAAAGACCTTCCGGGTAGAGGGATGAGTTTGTGCTAAGGCCCAGAGACACAAGTTCTGTATCACTGCAGAATAACTTATTATAGGTTGAGCATTTGTAATCTAAAAACCCAGAATCTGAAATGCTCCCTGATCCAAAACTTTTTGCGTGCTCACATGATACCAACTGAGTAGATTCCACCCCTGAACTCGTGCAACAAGTCACAGTCAAAACACTGGCAAAACTGTTTCATGCACAAAATTTTAAAAAATATTTTATAAAATCATATGCAGGCTGTGTGTGTAAGGTCTATATGAAACATCAAAGAATTTTGTGTTCAGACTTGGGTCCCATTCCCAACATGTCTCATTAGATTTATGCAAATATTTCAAAATCTGAAAAAAATTGAAATCTCAAAACATTTCTCATTCCAAGCATTGCAGATTCGAAATGTTCAACCTACATTGTGGGAGTAGTGATCGGGGAGGGGGGATTGGCAGAGGAAGTTGGGAAACAGGTAGACAAGACAAGAAAACTATGACGGGTTTCCCGACTATGCAAAGGTGAGGCACTGAAGACGTGTGGGGAAAGAAGAAAAGAAATGGCTTTCCGGGAAATTAATGGAGCAGGGATGGGAAAGGGGAAGAGAGCAGGCAGGGTGCTGGGGAGCAGGCGGGGTGCTGGGGAGCAGGCGGGGTGCTGGGGAGCAGGCGGGGTGCTGGGGAGCAGGCAGGGTGCTGGCAAGGAGGCCTTCCCATAATCTAGGCTGCACTTAGTGAGGGCCTCCCCTCGAGCAAAAGCAGGAGGGATGGAGAAGAAGTGTGGATACAAGAGGGAAGGGTTAATGTTTCCAAGAGATGGCTAGCACAGGGGAACTCTTTTTTATAAAACAAAATCCATCAGTCTTACAGGGAACCAGGGTAGGGCTGTACGTTAACTTTCATGTTAACCTACATGGGGTTAATGTAGGGTTATTTATATTATTTATAATATATTTATATTATATTATTATTAATAGAATATTTATATTATATTATAACCATGGAGGAGTTAATATAAATGTATTAAAGGTGTATTTATATTTTATTCATTAAATCAATCCTCGTCAAATGCACCCTAGTACCTACTATTTACCGGTGACGCGGCAGTGAATACAAGTTGGCACATTTTCTTCTCTATGGAGTTTTCATTCTAGTGAATTGAAAGCAAATCATTCCTTATCTGTGCCTTAACGGATAAGGTCTGCTGCAAAAGGTAAGCCCATGGTCCACGCTCCGTTCCAGTCTGGCAGTGCTGGATTGGGTGTGGTACCCTGCGGCAACGTGGTAGGGGTCACAGAGGCCAGAGCAGTTGGGCAGTGACACCGGGGAGGTGATATGATCGGGCCTTTGCGTCCCTCCTTAGCATTGTTTTGCATTTTGGGTCAAATCTTGACATGGCTTGTCAGCTTCTCTTAACATCAGAAAAGTGATGTATGCTTCAGTTTTACTGAGGCTCGGGCTGGGCAGCAAATGATTACCAGCTTTGATGAGAGGAAGACTGAGTGACAGTGGGAGCAGCCGTGAAATCGCCTCCCGCTGCACTCGGCATCTTCGGCAGAGCTGCGTGGAGTGGCCCACGCATCTCTCTCCTCCCCTCCCTGTCGAGGTCTTTCGTTCCATCCGTAATGCTGTAGGAACCAGGATCCTTCCAGCCATTCTCCTGCCCGTGGCCCGCGGACCCGTCTGCATTCAGCTCCCTGTTGCCTTTCTTCGTTATTGTTTACAGGAGGACATAGAACTGGGCCTTAGAGCAAAATGACTTTCAGAGTCCATCCCTGGTAACGCTGTCTTCTTGCGTGTTTAAGGCTTTACGTCTATTTAAATACTTAGCAGAATTGCTGAGTACAGACGGAACCTTCTTTCACTTCCCTTCTGTAGCTCGGATGCCAAGGTCAGCCACTTCTCCAAACCTTTACAACCAGCCAGGGCCCCTTGCTGTTTCTAACTCAACATAACTGTATCTCCATAGTTCTGACCACTTCGTTCCTCTGTTAAATAATAAATAAAACAAAATCTTGCCAAGATGTCCCGTTATCTATCAGACTTCGTAGCAGATTTATCAACAGTTTCTTGTCAGGATCCAAACTTTCCTTCTAGTCGAATCTTCCTGTGCCCCCAGCTCCTTCGGATGAGAGTGGAGTCCTGGGGCTCTTCTGATGCTCACATTGCTGGTGCCTTCTGGAATGTCCTTCCTTTGATTTTTTTCAAATCTACCAAAATAACTCAACTGTCGCTATGCTGAGGATATTTCACATTATCTCTGGTCTTAAAATCTCTCAAACAAACAAACAAACAAAAAGTATCCATTTGATTAATACACTTAATCTTCCCTTAAGTTGTTTTTCTTCAAATAAAAGCCCTCACTTCCGAGTTCCAGATTCATACTACGTTTGTGTGTCCTCAGAGTCACGTTTCCAATGCTGGTGAAGATAAAATCAAGTTCAACTTCATTCTTAGATCTTGATAATAATTTATGGTAATGACTTTGACATGAAAAGGTGTGTGTTTGAATGGGATTGTGTGGTTCCAACCCACACGGAGTGAGCAATATTCAGGAAGTCTAAATCTACATGTATACCCACCGAATTGGGAAACATAATATCAGTGGTGAATTGCGTCTTCAGGAGGAAAGAACAGGAATCTCTTGAAAGATCTTGAATATCAAAGAGAACTGAATTTAGATCGTGTTCCAGAAATGTGCTACACATGGGCTGTTTTTCTGAATTCTCTGAGCATGGTGCAGCTCTAGAGGACCCAGCACAGGGCCTGACATGTGGGAAGTACACAGTAAATACCTGTTCATTGTTGCCACTGATCTCAGAAAGAGAAAGTCTGGGAGGGTTGGCCCCAGAGGAGATCCAAACAGGCGGAACTCATGCCAGAGATTTGAGGGGAACTCTCTGCAGAGAAGTATCTGCACCAGCTGGAGTTACCTCCTTAAAATAATCCACTTCTTTCTCCTTCTGTATGTTCAACAGCTCTTTGCACAGTGCGGATCAACCAAATAGATGGATATTTAATATGGAGTCTCTATAAAAGTGCTTGAATTTATTAACATATCTTTTTAAGTTTAAGAATTGTTGTATCCCCTGAAGTGTGCTGTAGAATGTCAAACAATCTTGGGAGACCAAAGGTTTTCAACTGTCATCAAGTAACTCCTCAGGTGGGAGAAGGCAATGATGTTTATGATGGCCAGCTAAGAGCAAAGCCCTCTGGAAGTCAGAGTCCTAAGGGACAGGGGCTGTCATTGCACCTGTTCTGATTGTCGGTTAGGTAAAGCCACAAGGATAGAGGAGAATACTCTAGTGAAAGAGCTTGCTGCCCGCCCCCTTCTGTCTTTGTGGAAAAGAAAGATGGGGCGAAAAGTCTCTTTGATGGACATCTTTCCCCTCAGCCCTTTGGTGTCCGTTCCCCACTCTGCCCTGTAGCCTGGGAAGCTGGCTGTTTCAGCTGCATCCCTTCTCTCTAGATTCTGTTGGGTGACCTCCAAATAGCAAAGCAGAAGAATGAGGAGTGAGCATTCATTCACCTGCTCCCACTACGGGCCTGTCACAGCGGACCTATCAAAACCGCACAATTCCTGGCACTCGGCTCTATGTTTTTTTCTCCCGTCCTTCTCCCTCTCCCTTCTCCTCTCTTTCCCTGACCTGCCTGTCTTCTGGTAAGTCCTCTCCCTTGGGCTTTAGCCCTGGGAGGCAAGTACTTCCCACATAGCCCTGGAGTAAAGCATTGTACCTTGTGGTTTCCCAGATCCTTCTCTAGACCTTTGTAAATGTGCTTTTTCTTAAACTCACATTAAACCACCCACTCTGAATGTGTTGCCTGTTTCCTGCTGGGATCCTGGCTGATGCAGCCTCTGACCTTCAGGAAGACTCACCTGATCTTTGTGTGTGTCCAAAGAGGTAAACGTCTGATCTGAAAGCTCCTCTTATGAACGTTTATTATGTAGGACTAAGTTTGGGGGGGGTGGGGTGTTTGTTGGAGTTCTTTGGTAGCTAGCAGGGAAACATTTTCTAAAAAGCTATTTACAAAGGGAGGACTTTATAAAATTCTAATTCCATAGGGTTCCATTAATCATGATCATTATGTATAGAGAATATGGGTCTCATCTTACCTTTTATCAAACTATCATTAAATATTTCTCTCTCAGTAAATATCAGTTGTTTTTCCTCAATGCTCACTAATGACTCCAGGTCAAAGTCTTCTGGAGGACAGTTCTGAAGAGCAAGGACATTATTCTTCAGCCTGGTTGGTTTCTCACATTTAAAAGGAAGAAATTCATTGGTGCCAAGTTAAATGACTTTAACGAGCTCATCATTTGCAATGGTGGAGCGGAGGGTGGCTTTTGTGCAGAGCAGGGCGTATGTTTTGTTTCTCTAGCAGGACTCCCTGATATACCATCGTGTTCTAATAACACATACTTCCCCAGCAAAAGATTTGGGAGGGAGCAAAAGGAGCCTGTGGTTTCAGGATTGTCATGATAATTAAGTGAGATCTATTCTTTAAGGTTCCTAAGTTAAAACTCATTGAAAGTTTTGAAATGAGTTAATACATGAAATATGTTTAGAATGAAGCCTGGCATGCAGTGAATGCTCAGTAAATCCAAACTATTCATCATCACCATCCCTGTGTAAAGTGTTTTGCATTTTGTAAGGAATTTAGAAATGGAAGCTATTTTATCATTGTCTTTCCAGATTTTGCTATTCTAGCCATATTGTGTTTATCAATGAATTTTCAGAATAAGTTTTTCCATGAATTCCTTTTCCATGAAAGTATGTGCTTCGTTACTAATGATGCACTATTGTTCAAAAATCTTAACAATTCCTCAATCCTCTTTTCTCTAAGGGGAAATGTTTTGCTCATCTGTTGATTTTTTCAGGAGGAGCAAATGAGGTCATCATAAAAGAGATGTGCATGGAACAGGTGTCCCAGTAAGACTGTTTTCATATCCTGCTGCTTCTCCTTTTCCTCTTTCTGAGGCATTGGCTGTTGGCAGACAATATTTAATTCCAGTTATTCAATGATGACTATTTCCCATGGAATATGCCAAGTTTTTTAAAAGGGCTGAAGTTTTATAATCCAAAGAAATTTTAGGTTATTTATTCGGATGATGGAATATACCTGCGATTATTTCCTTCATCCCTTGCCTCACCCATGACAGACATTGCTAATCAATTCCTGCAGTCATTCATGCAGTTTTGGTTGTAGCTTCAGAATCCTTCTCAACACAGCCCATCAGACAACTTCTTCTCCTAAGAAATAAGATAAAACCTAATGGACATAATTTAATATAGCACAATATGGTTTTTTATAGGTGAAAAAGCAAGAGCAAGTAGCTCAGAGGAAAACAGAAGGAACACACCATATATAGTAGCAGAGTCAGTATTTCCAGATTGAGGGCTTTGTATCTCCAACAGAGTAGATGAAAATCTGCTTAAGAACTAATTTCATGACACTCTCGAAAGACATTCCTGTCTTCCAGAGTGCATTGCATGAAGAAAGAAGCTTAGTCCCATTTCATATAAGTTTGCTTTGGACTTTTGTCTATATAGGAACTTATGGACTGGCTTAAAAATCATTGATTTTACTTACTTCATACCCCATTTCAGCTTCCACGAAAAATTAGCCAGATGCTTAACAATCCATAGGAAGATTTGTTCTGTGTCAGACTGATGAGCCAGAGATGTATTTATTTCTTCAGTGTTGCCAATGGTAACAACAGTAAAATAATATAAATATTTTATATATATATATATATTCAATAGGCTCCCTGAGCTTGCCGCTTTACCACGGGGCCTTTTAGAAAGTCTCCCTTACCCACTTCTCCAGCAAGTCCCCCTCCCGAGTGCTTTTTCCAATTTTCACTTGGCTACGTTGAAAGATCTAGCAAGTGTCATGTCTGCTGTTGCGTCAGGGTTCAGATTCAGGGAATGTTTCCTTAATTAGTAGATGACATCAATCTGAAATAAGTCCAACGGACTCTCTGGTGAGAAAAGCAGCCAGTGTCAAGAAGGAGCACTATTAGAAGGTTGTATGGTCTCAGGCGTAATGCAGAGAGTGGCTTCGAGGGCTGGAAAGAAAAGCAGAGCTGTTGTATATACTGCAGAATCCCACTGGTCCTTGCTCTAAGCAGTGGTAACCTTCTCCCTGACATCTCCTAATACCAGGTCTGATGTAGAAGGAGCAGGCAAAGGGGAGTAGAAGAGGCGGTTGAATCTCCCCTGCCCTTTTTACCAAGCAAGTGTGTTGACTCCCATTTGAAAGCCAATGCTCCTGTGCCCCACCTTCTAGATGGCTGTGTGTTTTAACTAATTCTATTAGATTCTCTTTGTGGACACTTGAAACTTTTGCCTGGAAGATTCATACAGATACTCCCAAGAGTTTTTCTTGGAATACCAAAGCTCTAGTGGAGTAAGAAGTAGATGACAATTTAGAGTAAGAAGATCTACCATACCTACCACCTCTCTCCTTGCTGAGGTGACTGTCAATAGCAGTAATTATTGTACCTTGTATTTATTAAGCTTTGTAATGTTCAAGGGCCTTCAGCTAAATTATCTTGTTTGTTCCTTCATGTTCTTCACACGAGAATATTTTCATTGATTATGAAAAACTTAAGAGAAAAAAGAAAAAAGCTTTTTTTCTTTTTTCTCTTAAGGAAAGAGAAATAATGGTACTATTTCAATTTTCCCGAAACCATATAGGTAAAAGAATGAAGAGAGCAAATCAGTCCCTCTGAGAATAACTGATAAAGATAAACATTTCCCTAGCAAAGATTTCTGTAGGTTCTATGTTTTTAAAAGTAACCCAGAAAACAGAATTTGTTAAAAAAAATTTATTTTGTTCCCCTTGTTGTTAATAAAAGCCATGCTTAATAATAATCAATTGTTAGCTCTAAGTTGCTATAAAATAGTCATCATAGGAATGTAGAATTCCTGTTAGGTTTTGAGGATAGTCCCAATATTCCCTAGATCCCTGTAATTCTGTGGCACAAAAGAGATTGAGACTAATGTTTGGGAACTATTTATAACATCTATCCTCCTCCTTTTAGAGCTAAACAACTTGGCAAAGAAAAATCAAATGACTTGGCTAAGATAACAAAGTTATTAGGTATCAAGGTGGGGTAGAATACAAGTCTTCTGTCTGTGAATTTAATTTTAAAAATACATAAGTCGGATTAAAATCAAATTCTATTGTGAACCCTGCAGGTAGTCAAAAAATGAAGATACGAGTTAAAAGCAAAACAGAATCACAGGCTTGGTGATGAGTGGCAAATAACACTCAGCTTTGGTGTTGAAGAGGCAGCGGGAGAAGAGGAGGGGTAGGGTTGAAGTGGCGAGGCATTCCCTGTGTGAACGGCACAACCCGGCCTGCTTTAGCTAAGCGTTGTCATACTGGTATGTGAAACCAGCATCGCCAAACCTTAATGATTTTCTTCCCAAGAAAATGCAGATTTTTATGTGAAATCTCCCAATGTTTAAATGTCACCAATGAATTCAAATATATTAAAAAATACCATGTGGGCCAACAGTTCAAGAGACAGACAAAACATACCTGTGAATTGCTTATTTAGAGCTGCTAGTAAAAGAATTAATGCCTGAACATAAAATGTATGTTCTGGTGACATTTAACAAACTTCTGTTTTAATTTGTCTGTCTGTCCTTCCATTTACCCATGCGGGAAATTCTTGGGTTTCTACTATGGGTAAAACATGGTACTGGCTGTTGTTGGAAGCAGTGAATGGGACTGGATATGTAAGGATTGCAGAACAGGCTTGGAATGACTCTCGAGGGGACTTGCTTAAGACTTGTTCTCACCTTGGCTATCAGAATCACCTTGGTCTAACCCTTGATGATTCTAACTCAGCTTTTCTGAAGAACCATCAGTAGGGAATAGGTGAATAAAATATTGCTGAGTAGTCACCAATGTCATGTGATGCAATTCCTACTGGGGCCAAAAGGTATGATGTAATGTCTTCTACCTACCCCAGGATAAAAGAGTAAGTAAGGGTGGCAGGGAGAAAAACAGATAAGGGATCCCGTTTAGGCTACAAGATTGGCAAGTGTGCATAGCTGAGATGAATGGCTGTTAGGTTCAGACTCGGTTAGTGGAGGTCTGGCTGGTGGGTAAGTAGTAGATAGGTCTTGAAATCACCTAAGTCTATAAACATTGTGTTCATTGTCAGAGAAACAAAGGGTCTTGGGTCTTAATTTCCCTAGGACTGTATCAGGGACTGATTTAACAATCTTGGGGAAATTTCCTACAACCCCAATTTCCTCATCTGTTAAATTTGGTTCATATTGCTATGGAAGTAGCTTGAAACTTGTAGAAGCAGAAGTGCGGAGGGGAAAGGACACATAAATGTAGGTGCTATGGTTTTCAAATTTGTTATTCTGGTATTTTGAGTGCTAAAAGGAGTTTCTTGGAGAAGTCTTTCTCTTCCATAAATCCGATCAGAAATGTTCAATTTCTGCACACACGAATAGGCAGCTACAACTGGGAAAATGATTCTGTGATTCTACACATTTCTTTGACAAGTCACAAATGGGTTTTAGTGACCAGCTACAGCTTGTGTGTTAAATTCCAATAATTCATTCTTGGCACAGTTATTTTTCAGGTTCCCTTGCATTAGGAAAAAAAATTATGCTACCTACCATTACACATTGTAAAAGCGATAGATTCTATCATACCTAGTTGGAGAGGCTATTGGCTGCTACATGTATGAGATGGAAATGTCAATGAAATCAACGATACGTTTCTCCTCTGGTCAGCGGGGGCAACCCTTCTTTGGGTCTTTAGATGGCAGATCTGCTAAGATCTTCAGGGAATTTTGTTATCTCATAAACTATAGGAAACATAAAATGAAGATGGTTATGGACCACTTTCTCGACACTCAAATGGAAACCAACTTTTAGAGCTTAGGTTGATCTGGAATTCTTGCCTCCTCCAAAGTGTCTGGAGCCAATAAGAATAACACAGATAGACCCTCAGTCTGTTTTGGTTTTCAGAAGAAAAGTTTTCTCTTCAAGACAAAGGACGTTCCTGCATTGGGTTGAATTCTTGTGTTGAGAGGATCAAAGTTATCCATTAACATACTGGAATCCATTCAACAAAGATATACATTTTAAAACTTTTATTTCTATACCTTTTTAAGTCTATGATTATTTAAATATATCCTAAGTGGGGGGAAAAAAGTGTATCCAGAGTGAGAGATGTCTCAAGATTTGTTGTAATATAACCTGATTGCTATGATCACGCTGGAGGTGGTTTGATGGAAAAGGATTTGGGGTGTTTGCATTTAGTTTCTGACTAAATCAGCCTAGAATTTCTACCGACCTCATTAATCTCACATTAAGCACGCCTACTGTTTACTGTGATTACCTCATCAGACAAGCTGTTTCAGCGTCTGTTTTTCCTCATGGTAAAAAAGGTTCCCTTTTACTTCAAAAGTGAGTTTTCCTCCCTTAAGCTCATTTGTTTGGCCATTTCCATCCAAAATAAATACTTCTTTCTCACCTCCTAGCTGTTTGAGACTGAGTTGTGTCTTCAAATGCGTGTACACGACTCTCAATGCAGACATTTGACTTCAGCGGGAGCTGTGAGTCTTTGAGGGCCTGATGTGACCTGTGTTTGTGCTCAGTCTATAAGTATTTAGGTAATGTTTTCATTTCCTGACCCACTCAGTATCATTTCTTTGGCAAAATATACTCACTTCCCTCACATTTTCCCCATCTGTTATATTCTTAAGTCTGTTTATTTCTTTGCTTGCTTTCTTTTGATCTTTTTTTAGTCTGGATATCATTTTCCAAAGACAATGCGCACACACACACAGAGATATGTAAACCAAAAGAATATACAGTGTTTGTATTCCTCGGTACAATGTACATCATCTAGCGTACCTTTTAGCTTTGCATATAATAGGTATTCAGGCATACAACTTTTTACCTTTCTATAATCTCTAATATCTCTATGATAACAGGACAGATTGATCTTTTGCCTTTTTAAAGTAGAGACACCGAGCTCTCTATCTTCATTTTATGGGAAAGAACTTCGTCGGACAGAGAACTAATAGTCTGAGTTTTCTTTGTTTTCCTTTTCTAAGTTTGATTCCGAGATATGATCTAGATAAAGAGATTTTCAGGTTTTAGTCATTCTTTTGATGAAGTCATGATTGTTTTCTCTTTGTTCACAAATAGCATGTTTTGAAAGCGTTACTAGTTTGCCATCTTGAAAGACGTTAACATTCAAGAAAACATCAAACTGAGTACCAGGCATCTGTGGACTCATTCTGGATTCCAGATGGGTGTTTGAGACACAACAAATGAAAAGCCCTATTTTAATATATTTGCCTGCTCTTGTTTTCTCACTTGACTTCCCAATCTAATTTCTCTGCTGCCAAGAGTTCTCACTCCTATCACCATTTAAAATTTAAAAGCAATATATATTTAAATGCAAAACAAAGTGCTCATGGGGGGACTCCGCCACAGTGGAAAGTATGACAGTGGGTTTCATTTCAAAGAGTTCTGGATGATCTCCCGAGTGGTAGAGCCAGAAGTAAGAAATGTTAGATCATTCCAAACGACTGGAAATAAAGCAAATATTATTCCTGCCTGATCATGGCCGGTATCTTTCCACATTAGGAAATTTTGTTTTTATTCCTTTGCTCTTTGTCACCTTCCTTATGAGTGACCGTGGTTGCTGTGAATAGCACAGAGAGCAACTCCCAGATTTATTTTAGCAGTGGGAGAGGTTATAAGTCACCCATTCTCACATTTTGAGAAAACTGAGAAGTATTATTAGTAATGTGCATGCATTTTAAGTTTTTGTTAAAAGCCTCCCTATTGATTCAAAACATTGTTCTGAAATCTTACTGTTCTCTGGAATGATAATATAATCTGAATGGGAAATTTTCCACTTAATGCGCCATTTTATCAGTCCACTCCAGAGCACCCCAGTGGAGTGATCAATTACATGGGACTCACTGTTTGCACAACCTTCTGCCTAACAGAAGGCTAACAACAAAGCAAAAATGTGAAAAGCTCAGTAAAAATGGAAACTATTTTCCACGATGCAGTGTGAATACTTACCACTAATGTTTCTATATTTTGTAGGAATAGTTTTTAGGATACATGAATAAGTTTGTGTCAAGAGTCAGTAGTCAAAGCTGTGCTCCAAGAGGAAACACAAATTATTCTGGCCGTGCAACAGGGCAGTGAACTTGGAATGTTTTTCAACTGTTTTTGTCTCTTTGTTTTATGTACCTTCAAAAAAAATTGATTTTCTGCTAATTCCCATGGAAGCAACACCAGCAGTTCCGTGAAACAAATTTACTTGTCCGACATACATTTTGGCCCCTTTCAGAAGTTTCAGAATTGATGCGGTGTGCTGTGCGTACACATATGGGGTCTATGTGTTGGCCCGCACGGCATGCGTGTGCCATCCACATTCTTGAAAGGTTACATAAATGTGGATAAGTAGAAATGAAATCACATTTTAAATGTTCCATGGAAATTCAACATAATGTAACTCCACTGGGAATTACTTTAAAGTGAAACCTGCTTTAATAATGATGTTATCCCCACAGATAGACTGGATTTATAGATGGAATTATTCTGAAGACTATTTTCTGTAATTAGTTGTAGTCAGGGAGAGATATTGACAAACTTCACAGGTAGAAAATGAAAAGAAATGTAGCCTGTTTTACACAGTCCTCTAATATTAGCATCGGTATTCCTGCCGCTTTGTGGGATGGTGCCCAGGCAGCCCCGCTGCCTTTGACAGGAGCGAGCTCCCCCACCCTTCTGTTCTTCTTCTCTCTCCTGGCTTTCTTCTTTGTATCATTTTGTGAAAGAAAATTTTAGGCTTTGATATTTCTGAACCTCGACTGGGGAAAGTGGCCTCCTGGAACAGCCAAGCAATCTATCCAGACAAGAGGGGAGAAATCAGTAAGTCCTCGACTTTGTGGCTAAAATTATCTATGGAAGTGCTAGAATTTGCTTGGGGTTAGAACTTCATGTCATGGAGGCCTGTTCTTAAAAACTCAACAGTGGCCTTCAGCATGAATTGTTCATAATATAGTGATGATTGGTTCTGAGTTTTCATCTGCCCCATACCATCTAAACATATGAACCAAAAGGATCACTCACCATTATCTACCCCTTAAAAGTGCTAAGCTACTTGTAAGCTAATACTTTACATTGAGTCAAATGCATATGAGTGACTGTATTAAAATATTTTACCCTTATTTCACACCATATAAAATTAACTCAAAATGGAAGAAATACTTTAATGCAAAAATTTTAGAAGAGGAAATCTTAATGGCCTCTGATTTGAGGAAGACTTCTTAAATATGACACAAAAAGCATGAAGAAAATTCTAAGTTGCACTTCATCAAATTAAAAAGTCGACTTTTCCAAAAACATTGTTGAAAAATATTAAAGGCAAACCACAGTTTGGGAGAAAATATTCTTTGCTGATCATGTATTCAACTGAAAACTTATATGGAAAATATGTTTAAAAAGACTTACAGTTTTAATAATGAGATAAAAGCCACTCATTTAAAAAAAATGGACAAAAAACTTGAAGAGACACTTTACCATATAGGGACAGTAAATACCCATGTGAAAAGATACTCAACATGATTAACCATGAGAAAAATGAACATTGAAACCACATGAGATACCAAATGAATGGCTGAAATTAAAAAAAAAAAACAAACTTTAATACACTGCTGTGAGCATATAAATAGTATTTTACATACAATGGGAAATAGATTGGCATTTTTTTTAAGTTAAATATACACTTATGCAATTGAGCCATTTCTCTCCTGGCTATTTGCCAAAGAGAAATAAAAACCATGTTTCCATATAAAGATTTGACTGTTTACAGAGGCTTTCTTTGTTAAAGCCAGAAGTTGAAAATAATTCAAATGTCCTTTAATAGAACAATGTAATACAACTCATCAATAAAAAGGAATGAACTGACATACTCAAAAACTCAAGGTACGTCAGATAAAGAAAGGCAGATCATAAAAAAAAAGGTACTAACTGTATTATTCCATTTATATAAAATTCTAGAAAATGCAAAACTAATTCATTGTGACAATGGTAGATCTGGCTGTCTAGGAGGAGGAAAGGGAGGCATGGTCTTAGGGAAGGATTACAAAGGGCCATAAAGAAACTTTTGGGAACAATGGTTATAGTCATTATCTTAAATGTAGTGACAATAGTTCCATGACTATATCCATATGTCAAAACTCCTTAAATTGTACCATTGGAGCAGTGGTCTATTGTATGTCAATTATACCTCAAGAAAGCTTAAAAATGCAAGTGTGATCTGAAAAAAAATCTTATATTCATTAATCACCATTAATACAAGCTTCAAAACTGATGGTGAATTTTTTTTATTTTGGAATGCCATTTCTCAAGCAGTATGCCTCTGAACAGGAGGTTGCACGGTAGTCGTGATGATTAGTCTGCCAAATACTTAAATTTAGCTGTGTAGCAGGCTTCTCAGAATCACGACATGCTTATAAATCTAGATGCATTGTCTGCTGTACAACTTTTCCCAAAATAATTTGACCAAGTAGCCCTTTATCAAAGGGCATCTGTGGGCCTAGTGTTCCACAGAACGCACTTTAGGAAGTGCTGTCTGGCCACATCTCGAAGAGGAAATAGTCCTGAGGGACTTGATTCTCTTTTTATTTTGCAACTCATCAGGTGACCTGTTAGGTTTCTGAAAGTTGAACTCATGGAAGTGGGGAGTAAAATGATAGTTACCCAAGACTGCAGTGGTGGGGATGGGAGTGGGGGGATTAGGGATGTTTGTCAAGGGTAAAAAGTTTCAGTTAGAGTGGAAGAATAAGTTTTTTTAGGATCTATGGCACTAAATAGGGATTATATTGGATGAAAGTGTATATTTTGAAATGGTTAGAGAGCAAACTTCAAAGATTCTCATCACAACAAATGTATGAGGTATGTTAATTGCCTTGATTTAATCATTCACATGTGCATATATCTAAACATCACATGATACCCCATAGTATATGTAATTATTATAATTATATTTGTCAGTTTTTGAAAAAAGAACCAGAAATTTGAAGAAGAAATTTTCATTCATCTAAGCATTTCATTTTATAAGTACGGACTAGATGTCCATAAAAGAATCTACTAAATCCCATGGGAGTTTGTTCTAAAGAAATGGTTCCTATTTGCCAACTTGAGGCCTGGAACTATGCTAGAGTCACCAGAAGGCTTCCCAAACTATGGTCTGGCCCCTTCCTCTGCCTCTTCTGCCTTGCATAATTTAGTCCAAAAGCCATTAGGTTGGACCAGACAAGGTAAGCGTTAGTATTGGGTGTTGGGAGGGAAGCCTCAGTGATTCACAGTGTAAAGGACAAATCAGTACCATTGTCCCCTGATAGAAGGCAATGAGGAAAGGACAGCATCAGTGTGTGCTATTCCTGCCACAGATGGGTGATGCAAATGTAATCTGAGGCAATGTCAGACAAACCCAGAGGGATGTTTTATAAAATAACTGGGCTGTAGTCTTGAAAGTCAAGCAAGTAAGAAGAAACTCTTCCAGGTTAGAGGATGCTGAAGAGATGTGACAGCTAAAGGCTAAACTGTAAAGGACATTAATGGGAGCAATTGGGGAAACCTCAGTGGGGTCGGAAGATGAGGTGATAGTAATACGTCATTGGTAATTTCTCAGTTTTTATGCTTGCTTTGTGGTTAGGTAGGACAACGTCCTCCTTTGCAAGAAATATACACTAAATATTTAGGGGTAATGATTGAAACTTATTCTCAAATGATTCGGATTTTTAAAACTTTTTTTAATACTGTACTTGCAACTTTCCTGTCAGTTTGAAATTGTTTCAAAGTTTTAAAAACAAGTTGAAGGCATATCTCTGGGGAAACATAGGAAACATACTCAAGTCACATTTGATTTCTGCAATTATAAGAGATAGAAGGCTCGGCGCCTGTGGCTCAAGTGGCTAAGGCGCCAGCCACGTACACCTAAGGTGGCGGGTTCGAATCCCCAGCCTGGGCCCGCCAAACAACAATGATGGCTGAAACCCAAAAAAAATGGCCCGGCGTTGTGGCGGGCGCCTGTGGTCGCAGCTACTTGGGAGGCGGAGGCAGGGGACTCGCTTGAGCCCAGGAGTTGGAGGTTGCTATGAGCTGTGATGCCATGGCATTCTACCCAGGGGGACAGCTTGAGGCTCCGTCTCAAAAAAAAAAAAAAAAAAGAGAGATAGAAGATACCATATACAAAATAACAAATGTTACTGGTACATATTGAGTATTACAATTTAATATAGTTTTTTCCTTTCTGGAAATGTGTATACGTTTGGGGGCATCCTTTGTATTTATACACAGCCTACATTCAAATATATATGTATGTAATATAAAAGTAATTAGGAAAATAGATTCTTAGGCCTTATGTTCAGGGGTCCAACTTCAATAATTATTCGACAATTCAGTCATTTATTCTTTTTACAAAGCTCCCCAGTAAGGTCCACACAGTTTGGGCAACCACTTAGAAATTATTTAATCTACCCCCACCTTCCACTCTGCAGAGGAGGAAATTAAAGTCCCCAGAAGCAGCATCATTTGTTCAAGGTCATACAATCATCTACTGGTAGAATCAGTACAGTGCTGACACCTAAATTTTGTCAAGCGCTGACGTATGCTATCTAAAAAGACAAAAAATCAACACATGCATGAATGAATGTTCTTACTATTTTACAGAAGTTATAATGGATACAATGTTTCCAAAGGCCATTTAGGCAGAGGGACAGAGGAGAACGGGAATGCAGACTTGTTCCCAAAGCCCGAGCTCTTGTGATCACGCCACCTGTGCCTAGCAGACGGTCGATGTCATAAACATTTTTGAGTTGATGCATGTTGAATAGTGTCTCAAGTGCATGTTCACAGATGGGTTTTTTTTCCGTAAGTTTTCCAGTCTTAGGGAAAGGGTGATGATTTAACTTAAAATTTCCCAATAATGGTTTGGTTCTTCCCGCCTGTGCACTTCCTCATCTCACCACAAAAGCATTCGGCATCCCAGGGTTAGATGCTAAAAAATGCTACATGACTGATTCACATCACTAATTCCCTCAAGGATAAAAAATGTTGGGTTGACTTTCATTTTTCAAAAGTCTTGATTCCCCTATTTAGTTAGAAAAAATTGACAAAGATGTAGAGGAGGGAGAAGAAAGCAAAGCTTTCTGTAAGGAAATCCAGGCTGGACTTTCCACAACTGAAGGGGGTGAAGCTAAGAACGGATGGCGATGATAACTGCAGAGGTGAGAAGAAAATGCTTCATGGCTCATTCATCAGTTCCTATGAGAATCATATCACAGGAACAGAAATTGTAATTATGGCTATGAAGCTTGCTTTTAGCTTTAGACCAGAAAGAAAAACATATTTGTGGGGCAGTGCCTGTGGCTCAAAGGAGTAGGGCGCCGGCCCCATATGCTGGAGGTGGCGAGTTCAAACCCAGCCCCAGCCAAAAACTGCAAAACAAAAAAGAAAACATTTGTGTGTCTATAGTGATGAAATTATTTAAAACAGGGAGCACCTTGTATTTGAATTCATAAAGTAAGGTCAATTCTCCTTGTTAAAAAAGTATTTAGATAAAATGAAAATGAAAATCAATTCTCTTCCTAAAAAAAAAATTATAAACCAGATATCCCTGTAATAACACACTGCAACATAATCTTCCAGGTTCTTTTTCTGCAACAAAGTAAGTGACATCTTTGCTGTCTGTCATTCTTTCAGCTTTTCCACCTCATTTGCTAATATTCTATTTGACTATTAGCAGAAGAGAAAGGTCATGATTTAAAATGTTTCAGACACACTGGAGAGCGTATTGAACATTTGACGTATAATGCACATAAATAGAAGGCTACATAAAAATATAATATGTGTAATAAAAACATAGATAGCAAATAATCCTCATTTAAAGAGTGGTTCCCCATTATTTGTTGCTTGCCGCTGGAACTTCATTGTAATTAGGCAAGTGGACTGGGTCTGCAATAGAAAACAGGCATCCCGTGTACTCAGGACCCAACTAAAACTAGTCGATGAGCAACTACAGACCCACATGGAAGACTCAGTTAAATTCAAGTCAAGGAGAGAGGGAAAAGGCGTTCAGTAAATTCCCACCCAGTGGGAACAATGCACGGGTTTATGGCACACTTCCGAGATGAAAGACACAACTACAACTTGGACTTCAACCTCACAAATGCAAACCATGTACTTTTATTGTATATACTCTCATGTTAATCTGAAATTAAAAAAGAAAGGATCTGCTGGGGTCCTTGCAGCAAGCTCTCTAAAAAACAAAGCACAATTGAGGCTGTCTAAAAATATGTGTCCAAGCTAGGGCCACACAGAGTAATAATATTGACCAGTTGACTCTAATTGAATTTAGTCAAATCTGTCGCATCTCTCCCCATAACCTAAGATTCCAACACCTGCTCTCCCTGCTGGGGCAGCCTAGACCCTGCTGGAAGAAACGCAGTCATTAACAGATCTTTTGTTTTTATGTTAACCTAAACCCTCCTCAATTCTTCTGAAAGCAAACTGAGGGGTCACACAGTCAGATGTGGGCTGATCAACCCAGCACACATGTGGGGAGCTACTCAGGGCTGATAAAAAGTGAAAGACACTTGAAGACGATTTCTGCATTTGTTATTGCTTAAAGACATTGCTCACATTACCTGAAGATTCCTCTAATAAATACCTGGTAGGATAAGAGTCATTATACATCTCCCTTTAGGACCTCATAAATTTTCCAAGCAGGTATCAAAAAAACTAATGATTTTAAAACTATTGTGCATTCCTACGTGGAATATTACTCAGCAATATAAAGGAATGAAGTACTGATGAACACATCAGTGTTGGTAAATATTCAAAATATCATGCTTAGAAAAGGAAACCAAAATAAATCTGCACAGAAGGTTATGTATTGAATACCATTTATATGACGTTCTGGAACAAACCAGTCCATGTTGGAAGCAATCAGAGTGGTGAGAAATGGACTCGAATAGGGTCTGTTTTGAGATGATGGTTCTGGTATCTCGACAGGAATATTGGGTTATGTGGGTGTATCCACTTATCAAATTTCTTGAAATTCTAACACATAAAAATCCGTTCATTTTGGATTGATTATGCCTTAATGTAAAAGACATTTTATAAAACATACTGCTATCTTGTTTCATTTTTTGCCTTTGCTTCCGGCAAGTTCAAGTGCTGATTTTTAATAGTGGATCACGGCTGACGAAGAGCACTCTCATGCTGGCACACTTTCTACTTCACGGTCTATCTTTAATTATTCCTAACGTGACCTTATTAAGCATTTGTCATATTATAATGGCCCTCCTTTTTAAAAAAGGGGCATATTGTAAATGCGTGCATATGTACAATCACTCTTGTGTCGAAAAAGGTGGGTAGAATTCTATTATAAAAGGTACATTTAACAACTCAAGAAAAAAAATTCCCAAACCCTAACTTTTTATTACTCTTATTTAATCATTATCTTTTACAATTACCAAAGTCTATCTGAGTGGTACAAAAGATAAATTCCTCTCCTTTAGTCACTGCATCAAAAAAAAATTCTGACGCATCCTCAATTTCAGTCACTGCATCAAAAAAATATTTTTCTCTTTTGAAGACTGCACCATTGCTCAAGTGAAATATTTACTGAAGACAAATGCTATAAGGAATTAGGAGGCTGAGGCAATTGCTTAAGCCCAAGAGTTGAAGGGGGCTGTGAGCTATGACACCATGACACTCTACCAAGGGCAACATAGTGAGACTGTCTTAAAAAAAAAAAAAAAAAAAAAAAACTATAAGAATTTAAGTGTTTGTGGTTAGGAATGTTATTCTATAGAATCTCAAACTCTGCTTCTATAACATTAAATTTGTTTGCAAATGTGTGATTCATTAATGTGAAATGAGAAAGTACGGAATTCCTGAAGTTAATGCTGCTCATACTTAGAATCCTCAGGACTGTTCTAGAATCTGGGGGTCGACGTGGACTGAGTGGGAGGAGGTTTTGTAATTCCCTGCCTCATGCACATTTGTCTGATAGCTTTATCCCAGTATTCAGAATCCCCTCAACAAACTCTTAGTTGCTGGGACACCAAAGAACGTCGGCAAATGACTCAATAAGGCCTCCATCCTGCTCACCATGAACGAGGTGGGCGACATTTAGTATAAAACGCACTTCACAAATTCCTAGTTCAGGAAAAGCTGGGGCATCAAAGCTGCTATTTCCTTAGAAATGCAGACCAAGTTACAGTACCTCCACTGAGCAATTCTTTTCCCTGTTGTTTCCTGAGCCTTTTCATTACCCAGTAAAGAATAACTTCAAAGTCTATTGCATAACAGGGATCAAAAACTCCCTATCAGGTACAAGGTACACTACTGGGGTGACAGGTACCTAAAAGCCCTTACTTCACCCCTGTTCAATTCAGCCGTGTAACAGAAACCCACTTGTGTCCCCTACGTCAGTTGAAATTTAAAAAGTAAATAAATAAAATTTAAAAATTGTTAAGGAAAAAGAAAGACCATGGAGAATGAGATGTCCATCTCTAAATGAAGTTTACCTCCATGTTTCACAAAGAAAAAATTGTTTTTAAGCAACAAATTGTCATCAATTTTCTCCAGTTGTGTCTTTCTCTTGACATGGAGAGGGAGGGGGATATAAGGTATTTTTCCTCGTGTGAGGACTTCACTGTGGCAGGAAGTGCTGGAATAATGTGAGATCTGCAACGCCGCGTGGCTCTTGGCTAATTATCCTGTAATCTTGTACGTCCAGCCTCTCCTTCAAAAGAGAAATGCACGGAAATAACATTTCTCACCTTTTAAACTGGGAAAAGTGTAAAAGTTTGACCCCAGACTCTTTATTCGTGATGCGGTGGGAAAATGGACACCTCACACATTGCTGGTGGGCCTGAAACTCGTGCAGGCGCTAAAACTTTGTATGGAGGGAAATCTGGGAATGTCACCCAAATCCGAGTGGTGTTTACTATTTGTGTTTCAGTAGAATATATAATGCTGTACATGCACGTAATTGTAGTGACTGTGAAGAATTGCATTTACTCCAGAAATCTCACTCGTGTGTCTCTAGCTTGTAAATACAAATGTGCAAAATGACACAGGTACTATATACTGGTTGGGATATTTTTTACAATAGCAAAAGATTGCAATACTACAGTTTCCCTTTATAAGGAACTGGCTAATACACTGTAGTGCCACTGTGATTAACACACTATGACTGTGAGGAAGGTCTCTGTAAAGGTTAGAATCACAAAAGAGACATTGTGAAGTGAAAATAGCAAGATGTAGAACATTGGAGGATTCTACTGTGAAAGAAAAGAGATATAGTAAGAATGTGTATTTGTTCATATTTTCAAGAAGAAATATTATGAAGTACATAAACAACAACAAACAAATGTAGATGCTTGTAGAGAGAGTAGGAGAAGTGAGGTAGATGGGTTGTTACTGGTGGGAGCTCCTAATAGGAATTGCAACATTTTTCTTGTTAAAAATGAAGGTAGTTACAAAATTAATTTTCTATCCTTTCATGGGAAAAAATCCATGCATACTCTCTCCCAAGTTCCTCCTGGGTTCTTAGTCTTTCCTTTATTGTTGTTGTTAAAAGAATTAGTTTTTTGTCTATAATATTTGATGGGAACTGTTTTTCTCAGGTTCCCATTTGTCTTTCAATTTTCCTTTTGGTAGCGTTTGCCAAACAAAAGATTCCGAGTTTTATGCAGTTGAATTCATGGCCTCTTTTGTGTGTGCGGTGGAGGCTGGTGGTGGAGGCTGACGGTGGAGGCTGACGGTGGCAGTGGGGATTTGTGTCATTCTTTGATGGCATTTCCTCACTCTGACAATAACAACAACAAAAAGCATCTCTGATTTCTTCTTTCTAATTTTAATTGTTTCTTTTTTCATGTTGAACTATTTCGCCATCTCATTGTATTTTGGTGCAAAGTGGTAGGTAGGAATGTAACTTTATTTTTCCTTCTTGGTAGAAATCTCTCTGTAATCCATTTCTCACACTAATTTAAAATGATGTCCTCAACGGATACCAAAGTCTTGTGTGTGCTTGTGTCCATTCTGGACCCTCTTATTGCATCCCACAGTATTTTCTGTTCATGCGCTGGTACCACGCTTTTTGATTATTATACCTTTGGAATATGTTTTAATGTCTATGAAAGTCAGTTCCCTCTCATTGCTATTACTTCTCAGAGGTTTTCTTGATGCCCTGTTTTGTGTTGTTGTTTCTGCACAACATCTGTAACATCTATGTATTTTATTGCAAATAACATTTCATTAGTATTTATGTGGCATTATGTTCAATTTAATTGTTTTTAATTTAACCCTTAGAAAACATCACGTCAGAAGCTTTTCACTTTGTTTTCTTTCATCATTTAAAATTTTTCTTCATGTAAATTTTGTACATACCTTGTTTAAGACTATTCCCTTCTCTGTCCTGTAGGTATCCATCTATTTATTTTGGTTAAAAAAAAATCAACATAATTATTTACACCAGGTTAGTACAATTTGTCATTCTTTTGGCTAAAGCTACATAAATACTGAATGAAAGATTTTTCAGCTTCAATAGTCTACATTTTTTATTTCCTTTTCCTCGGATTATGAACTCTCCTATAAAATCTCTCTGTTCCCATGATTTCAGGACATCTTGTTTTCAATCACCCCATTAACTCTGTTATATACTAATATATTTATCCATACACCAGCTATCTACGTGAATTTTACACTTTTTTCCAATCTAGGTTTTAATAAATTCTTTAAAAATTCTTTTCTTCTTGGTATAGGGACATAAAATGAGTCTAAAATTTAAAAAAATTGAGACTGACAAAAAGAATAAACTATGCATTCTTAGTACTGAAGGACACAGCATTCAGGGGAAGGAAAACAAGAGCCATGGGCAAGATTAGAACTGCTTTTCTGGGATGCAACATGCAAAACCCCCCTTCATAATAGGATAGTGGTTTGAATGAGCAGTGCTAGTAATCTTTTCCATTCATAAAAAATAATGTGATTGTGAAAACTCTGCCCTTTTTATGATATCCACTGTTTATGATCAAGGGGAACAAAGAAATCCTGTAGCCCTGAGTTAGCTGCTTTCGCTAGTCTAGGTATTAACGTACTTTCATTTTTCTGTTAAAGACCCAGACTTTTATTTGATGTCCTTGTTTCTGTTTAGCTTGATTTAATTTTATTGCACTTTTTCATCTTTCCATATTCTGAATATCTTTATGCTGTTACATCTTGGCTTAAATAATCATTAATATAAACTGTATATAAAGTGCAATAGGGCACAAAGCACGTATTTGGACATAGCTTGCCTATAGACTGTAAAGGACAGACAGGGAACAGGAGAGGAGTGAGAAGTTTGTTCAAGACAAAAGAAAAGTTCAGGTTTATCTGAGCCAGAAGGTAGAATGACGGGAATGTGAAAACATGACTGTCCAGTGCTCGGCTGATGCTAAGGTGGCATGGTGTTAGAGGGGACTTATGTAGGGAAGATCTCTAACCTTTTTGTTATTTGAGTTATCGTATCTATGTAACCGAGTTTTAAACTTAATGTAGGGTTTTGGTAAAGATTGATTAGATAATAGGCTAATTCTACAAGGTAATTAAGGTATTCCCCTGAGGGGACATAGGCAGTTTGGGGAGATGTACTATTGCTTTTAAACCCTTGTCGTGCCACTTAATCCAGCTGTTTAAGCACAAAGCTGTTTAAAGTGCTTTCTACCACTTAGAAGGAAATTCTGGATAACGTAGAGAATCAGCTTCATGACAGGTGCACAGGACAGGGGATCTAGATGGAGGCAGACATCATAAAGGGCCAGGGCTGGGCATGTGCAGGCAGGGAGCCAGTTCCTCCAGGGAGTTGAGGAGTAGTTTTAAGGGAAGATGCCCCATAACTAATGAGTCCTAAGTATTATGCAGATAGGCCCAAGATTGCCAACTGAAGAATATACTTGGGAAAAGGCTGGCAACTGGCATCTGCTTGCTTACCACGTGACTCATTGATTCCTGGCATCAGAGGTCTTGCTCAGGGCCAGTGGATTTCATGCTGTGTTATTTTAAAAGCATTACTTTACTTTTACTGTTGTTTGACCATTAGACTTTCTGCCTTCTGTCATCTAAGCAGGGTGTGGTATTCTACTCGGTGTGACAATGGAGTGTGGCATCAAACTGAGATTGTTGGTGAGGTGCATGACTGGTTCCTAGATGTAGGCCTACCAGATATTAGCATTTATACTCAAATTATCAGGCTCAGATGGTGTATTCAAGATCTCCATGAAATCCAGAGGATTCTAGTGTGGGAGGCATGCGTGGATCTTGCCAAGCCCTGCTTTACATAGAACTGAGTCTAGAATGTCCTTTGCACATGGAAATATCTGTAGGGAGAGAGTTCATAATGGCAGTGGCTGGTCAGAGTTCCAGCATCCACTTCTAACAGTTACATCTAGTATCAGAGCTCGTAAAGGAGAGGTAGGCATGATCTCCTGCCTGAGAAACCGTGTCTGCAAAGCCTTTTGTGTCACTAAGGTTGGCTTGAAGATGCTGAATTTCACCAAGCGCTGCCGTGTTTCCCAGACCACATAAGCATGAGAATTAACTGGGGTATTTAATAAAAGGGCACATTATGAGCCCCACTCCTGGAGATTATAATTCAGTGGAACTGGAATGAGGTCTCAGAATCCGGATTTATAACAAACTAAATACCTAACTATACGGGACTTGGATATAGGTAGACTATAAAATCACACTTTGAGAAACCTTGTGCTGTATAGTCACGGACAGAAGTCTCTCATGTGATAGAGAGAGATGGAAGAAGATAGGAGGGTTAAACAGTGGCAAGTTTTACAACACTGGCCGTTCTGGACCACAGTTAAGGCTCAAGTGCAGAGCTCATTGGTGGGAGAGAGGCAGGCTAGTTGACTCATTGACACATGATGCAGAGCCGTAGATTCTGTGCCATCCAGCTCCCCATGTTGGTATTTGTTTGCCCATCAGAGTGGAGATGGTGTGTCAGGGATTGGAGGAGAAAGACACATTACCTTTTGGAGTATCTTAGAGAGTCCTCCAGAAATGGCATACCAACTGGAGATCACCCAGGGAGAGGAAGTGCATCGTCTGAACATTTCTGGAAAGCAAAGGATCCTTTAGAATCGGGGCTTGGTCTCAGTTCCTTTTGTGACCCCTTGACCACAGAGGGATGGTATTCCCAAAGGACCAGAGTTTGGTCAACAAACTACTGTAGTTTTGCAATTCACTAACTGTAAAGTAGGTAGAATTAGTTTGTCTTTCATCCTCAGTATCCTAGTCTGTAAAATGGGTATAATAAAATACACACTGGATTACCATAAGATATGGTAGAATAGGTAAAAAGTGTTTTGAGCAATGTCTGCACATACAGAGGAGCTGTAAGAGGCAACTCTGTCCTTTTTTGTTTTCATTAACATCACAGAGTCATAGAAAGAATGTGGATGGTGTAGTTAGACCTGGCTTTGAGTACTACCCTGTAACTAGCCATGACTTTGAACAGTTTACTTCCTTTCTCTGCAGATAAATTACTCACTTAAAAAATGGAATCAAATTGCCTTCCTTCAAAATTATTGTGAATATGAGCAATAATGTAGAAAAATACTGGCATCCTATGAAATTTGAGCAGCATCTTTTACTATTCCCTTCTCTCTCTCCTTTCTCTTTATCCTTCTCTTCCTACAACTGCCTTTTCTACTTCTTGTATTTTGAGGTTCTGAGCTCATAAAACCCATAGAAAATTGGTTTCCCATTCTGGTTTCACCTATTACCTTCAAAATATTGCACAGGAAAACTAGAGCTGAAAAAAAATGTGAATTCATATGTTGGTATGACCAAGGTCTCCCCAAATGCCTTCTCTACTCAGGAACCAGAATTATTTATAGTGATCTCTATGTAATGACTAGTTGATCTGATTTAATTTAGTAGTTAGGCCTCTTGCAATCACTTCATAAAGTCAGCCCAATGGGAGCTGTATCAGCTCACTATTAGGTGATAACCTTACAGCCCAGCAGTTAGGAGGGTTTATGTCCAAAGGGACCTATTTCAGGTGCTGGATTCTTCCTAGGTCTGTAAGTACAAGATACTATCCTCAGTTCTTCCAGGCAATTCATGCACTATTAGACATGATCAAAGATGGTCAGGTTCTAGACCAAGGAGCAAGTGCTAGAACCGAGGCACAGAATCGTGCTCTTTATACTGCTAGAAAACAGTTGTTACCTTCCAGAAAAACTCATGCCTCATGGATTTCACAACTTCACAGAAAACTTCCATTCAATGAGTCAGGAACTCTCGTCATGTACTTATGAAGCTGGTGCACAGAAAGCGTCATCTGTCTCCAATTTGGAAAGTGACTTTGAAGACAGTCCACCATTATCTTGGGATACAGGAGCTCTGGAGCTGCGTGTAGGCAGCAAGCAGCATGGGGGAGACCTACAATTCCCAAATTTGCTGTCCTCTCCAAGAGGCGCCAATGGGAAGGAATGAAAATGTTACATACCTAGAAACTTAATAGTCTGTTTAAAGGGAAGTGTTTCCATCAGTAAGGCAAAGCCCTCCACTGTATTACCTTCGAATAGAAAGCCTCTAGCAAAATAGTGTCAGAAGCTTGGTGTGATACAGGGGAGGAGCAGGGCCAGAAACGGAATTGTGGAGAATTGGTACCAGACACACACAAGTGGACGGCCAGCTGGCCTGCAGCCTGAGGAACAGCAATGGAATGTTAACCACAGTAAGGTCAAGAAATGCATCATTAATAGAAGAACTGACCGAGTAGGCACCCAAATTTAAACCGACGGGTGTTGGGAAGTAGAAGTAGGTTACTGGCCAACGCCAGCAGATTCTGTGGGCGAGCATTCCCCTTGCTGGAGCTCTTATCAAGCCACTTTCATGAGTTGCCCTGCTCTCTCTTTGACAAGTAACGTGCCACAATTGTGACCAGACATCAAAGTTTAAATTCAACAGATTTCCCTGGTTATTTCCTATGTGCTAACCCCTGAGCCAGATGCCGAAAAATACCAAAGCAGCCACCTTTCCTCCCCTGGGATAGCTCCTGGTCAATGAGCAATATGGTTATTTAGCAATTACTTTTAACAGTCCCCTAACCCATATTAAGTAGAGATGGGCAGTTCAGGTGAAGAGGGCAGACTTCAGAGACTTGTAAGTCCTACAGGAGGAAATAATCGCTCTTGAAATCCTGGACAGAGGGCTGATTAGGGAAAGTCGGAGGTCACTGCCAGCACTTTGTGCCCATTTCAGTACAGAAAGACGATGGAAGATCAGGAAATAGCTGAAATGTCCTTTCTTATCACAGAATAGAGTGATAAGAAGGTAGAATTCTATGGCCAGTTAGGAGACGGGAATGGAGAAGAGGTGGGAGAAGCCAAAACAACCAAGAGACAGGAAGTTGAGACGTCCTTCAGGATCACCGTCCTTGAGGTACGACAGCCAAAATATGCTTTAGGGGCAGGATGTCTAATATTTTATTTTATTTGTGTTTGTATAAATTTCTATCTACTTATCTGCCCATAAAGAACAGAGAGATAATTAATGAAATCATAGAAAAGTATTGTGCTCCAAGTTTGAGCCAATGCTCTGTGATAAAGAGGATCCATCTTTGGAATGGCATGAAATTTCAAAGTCTAATTCAGTAGAAGCAGAATCTCAAAGCCAGAGAGGACCCTGAGCCCAGAAGCTTTTCCTGCTTCCTTTCTTCTTCCTTCATGCTCTGAACATGACGAGGGTGGTAAACTTTCTAGAAGATGCAGAGTAAGTTTTGAGCTAATTCCATCAAGATACCAAGTGACCCCACACGATATTTGAACTATATTCGAAATCCAAGCTAAGAAGTGTGGACTTTCTTTTCTAATAAGAAAAATGTAAACCACTGAAAGAGTTTGAATTGGGGGTGTGATTTATTTGAACATTGACAAGAATTATACAATTCTAGAAGAAACAGTTTAGGAAGAAATTTGTTTTTCAGTAATAGATAATAAATAATATGTATCCTTTTAAACTGGGCTAGCATTTGGCATGTATATGATGAATACAGAATTTTTTTATAAACAATGGGACAAATTGGGTAAGCATTCTTTCATGGTGTTTGGTATTTGTGAGAATGTTTTGTACAGATACTGGCTCTGTAGATTTTTTTTTTCTTTTTCCCTTATAATAACCTTGTATAAGTCTATACTTGGATGTGTTTTAATTTATGAGCAGTAGCAGAATTTTGAGCAAGAAAAACTTCTCTGTAATTTTTGTGACTGAATGTAAAACATCTGACAGTATTTGCCTAGAAAATCCAAATGGCCTTGCTTTGTTTGCCTAAGCAAAAGGAAAAGTTCAGGGTACCCATCTGCAAATGGACATCAAAGGCTCTCCACAAAATTCAGGGAGGGCGATATATATTTGGAGAACAGTATGAGCTCTTCTGTTACTAGGGCACCGCTGGCCGCAGCTTTCTATACTAACCACCGCCAAGGGCAAGTGAGGTTTATGTGTCTTTCTAGCCGAGGTAGCTGATCTTTAGAGCTAACGCTCACAGCTCTCCGTCTTTAGCCCACGCCCCCACCCTTTAACATCTGTTAATGTTGGAGACTCACAGCACATTTTTTATGAAATGAAGCCATTTGAAAAACTTTCATAAAGTCAAATGTTTGGGAAAGAAAGGAGAAAAAAAGAATCATTGAGTAAACATGTCTTTTTGAGACCTGATACTAAACATGCCTCATGTGAGTTATTTAGTGCGTATAAAATTTATTTCGCAGAATTATGGTCTTGACACTTGGCCAGGAAACCTCTATTTCTTGCCCATTATTAAATGGATCAGATTTTCTTTTTTCCTCATAATGAGATGCCCACAATCATGTTTGTTAAGGGTAAGGGTATAATTTAGATCACCCATGAGTTCTACAATTATGTGGGATACGTCTTTGCAGATGTCAATAATCCTAAATTATCTGATTTTTCAAAAGAAACATAATTCGCCCTGCCCCTAAGCGTCATAGGCTAGGGAGTTGCCTGCCACCTGCCTTCTCTCCTGCCCGCCTGCCTGCTTGCCTGCCTGCCTGCCTGCCTTCCTTCCTTCCTTCCCTCATCCTCTGTTTTCCTCCCTGCCTTCCTCTTCCTTTATTTCTTTCTGTTTCTTTTTCTTCCCTCTCTCCTGCTTTTATTCCTCTTCCCTCCAATGTCAAAATTTTTATCAAAGTAAAACAAAATGCAGAAAATTCTAAAGTTGTAAGTATACAGCTCTGGTAATTAGAATAGGACTCCAACAATATCTCAGAATTCTTGTGTCCTTTCCACATTACAAGGTACTTCTCTTTCCAAAAAAACTCATCACTGGCTCTGCGTGTGTAGCACAGAGGTTACAGCAGCAGCCATATATACTGAGGCCGGCGGGTTCAAGCCCAGCCCAGCCAGCTAACCAACAATGACAACAGCAACAAAAAATATCCAGGTGTTGTGGTGGGCACCTGTAGTCCTACATAGTTGGGCTGAGGCAAGAGAATTGCTTAAGCTCAAGAGTTGGAGGTTGCTGTGAGCTGTGACACCACGGTGCTCTACCCAGGACAACATAGTGAGACTCTGTCTCAAAAAAAGGAAAATATTGCTAACTCATAGTGTAAATTTTCCAAATTGAATTTTTCCTCAAACATTGTTTTTATTTTTCTTAACCCTTTATATTCCCACAAAAATTTTTAAATAATCTTGTCAATCCACCACCCCCACATATATTTTCTGAAATTTCAATTGAGATTAAATTGGATCAATGGATAGGTTTGGGCCCATTGTGTTATATTGAATACGTTGATTCATGAGTATTATATACCTTCCATATATATAGATTTCTTTCTTTGTTCCTGTAGTGTTTTCTACTGGAGCAATTATTAAATTTTTATGTAGAAATATTGCATTAAATTTATTCCTAGATATTTGATGTCTTTGATGTTTTGTAGCAACCATTTTATTTCATTTTAAAAATATTTTGTAATTGTTTGACTTTTGTTTCAGCCTCAGATTTGAAGATGTATTTTTATTGGATATGCAGTTTCGTCAACACTTTCAAGATGCCTTTCCACTGTCCTCCTGTTGCCATTTTCTGAGTAGCTCAGCCATCATTGACATCATTATTCCTTTGTACATCATGTAGGGTCCCCCCCATTGTTGCTTTTACAATTTTCATTTAACCTTTTTTTTTTAACAGTTATGACTAACCTAAGTGTTACAATCTTTGTATTTATCCTACTTTTAGGTTGCTTTTTAGAGCTTTTTGTGTCCGAAGATTAACATTTTGTCACCAGATTTGGGATATTTTTGGCAATGATTCTTCAAATTTTTTTTTCTGTTCCATTCTCCCTCTTCTCTAATTCAAGTACTCACGTGCATGTTCAGCCAATTGATCTTGCACATGGGTTCCTAGAGCTCTGTTCACTTTTCTCACTATTTTTAATCTCTTTTTTTCATTTGCATAATTTCTACTGATTCATTTTCAATTTCACTGAGTCTTTCTTTTGCTATACCAAATCCAAGCTTAACCAATACATTTTTAAATTCAGAATTGTACTTTTTACTTCTTGATCTTCAATTTTTTTTACAGTTTCTATTTCTCTACTGACATTTTCTAGCTCTTAATGTACTATATTTATCTGTTTTTTAACTCCTTGCACATATTCAGAATAACTCTTTGAAAGTCCTTGCCTGCTAATTCTAACATTGGATCATAATACAGCCTGTTTTATTAATTGTTTTTCTCTTATGTATAGCTTACATTTTTCCCACTTCTTTACAAGTTTGTAAGTTTTGTTTTTGGGGTTGGTTTTTTTTTTTTTTTTTTTGCAGTTTTTGGCCAGGGCCAGGTTTGAACCTGCCACCTCCGGTATATGGGGTCAGCACCCTAATCCTTTGAGCCACAGATGCTGCCCCTGTAAGTTTTAGTTGATTATAAGATATTGAGGATGTTAGTTGAGGGAAGCTGGATTTGTTTAAAGGATAATGAGATTTGTTCTACTAGGCAGTTAAATTGCTAGTAAATTCTATTGATCTGTTAGGGTGGTTCTATTTCATTTTAGTCCTTAGTTCTACAATATGTTACTTATTTAAGTGTGTGATCCTTATTTAAATTGTGGCTTTTCTGAGATGTCAGCTAAGTGCTTGAGATGTATACCGAGGTTGTTTTCCTCAGCCTGGCCTGGAACTCAACCTTTCCCAGCTCTGCACAGACTCCAGAATCTCTTTTTAACTCTCTTGCTTCCAGCAGCCACTCCCTGCTACAAGGCATGTCTTTTTCTACTGGTTTGCAGCTTAGCACTTGGCCAATAACTTGAGTGGAGCTATTGTATAGACTTCCAGTCCCTCCAACAAAAATATCCCCTCTGTAGTACCATCCCCCACAAATTTCTCAGTCGCTCAGAAGCTCTGAACTCTCACAGCTATCTCCTTCTAACAAAAAGAAAGTAACATTAAAAAATCAATCTTTGCAAAGATAAACTGCAGAAAGTAAAAATCTCTCATCTTTCTCTAGGTTTTTTTCTTTTCATTTTGCTCTTATTTGAAACATGTCCTGTTTGTAATGTAATTTTCTCCCTTAAGATATATCATATTCATGACAAGAAGTTTAGTCTGATGCAGAGTGTTATTTTTATGTTATACTAACTTTTTATGTTTCTTTAAAAGGGGGCTAAATGAATTAAATATTTTTTCCTCAAAAATTCATAGTTCTAAAGAAGTAAGAAAAGTCGGTCAGGGAGACCACAACACACAAGAATACAGGAGGATGTGCCAGAAGATTTTCTGCTTCTGGGGAGTGAGGGAAGGGGGTGGAAAAGGAGAAAGAGAGTGAGGAAGAGCGTGGGGGCTCATGACTTTACCTTCTTGGGTAGGGCACCATACGATAAATTTAAAAGTAAAAAAAAAATTGTAAACCAAGATTACTTTTTAACAAAGGTATGATTTTATTAACTTACATTACAAATTACAGCCAATTATGGGTGCCTTATACTGTGAGTAACAAGGTGTTAACCTTCCTATAAGCTAGATCAGCTTACAATGCCTGTGATTTTACTATTGAGGTGTTAAGTTCAGCAGCCTCTTCTAACTCTATCATTAAGAACGTCAAACTCTTTCACAGCTACTGTGAGATGACTCCCTCATCAATCAATATCCAATAATTGGAATTATGTGTTTAGTCATACAGGATTGATAGGCCTTTTCCTTTATAGCAGCTCTGTGTGTGCATGTGTGTGTGTGTACGGGGGTATATGCACATTTATAGGAGAAATACCTAAGAGTCTTTACAGCAGAAATAAACTAGCAAAGTCCCTCTGTCGTACAGCTGAGGAAATTGAGATCTGAAGACTTAAGTATCTTGGCCAAGATCACATAGCTACCAAAGGAGAACTCAGGACTCCTCCCCTAAATTTCTACTTTATCACGTAAGTAGAAAAATTTCAAAAGAAGAAAAGAATGCTGAAAAAAGATAACTCAAGAATGGGATTCATTTGTTCCTATAATTAGTTTATAGCAAATGATTATTAATGTCCAGTGGCATCTGGGAACAATCCAGTGATGATCAGAATTAGTTAAAACCTATGGATTTATCGCACCAGCTCAGGGTAATGGAAATCCTGTTTGAAGGCTCCAGGGTTAAACCCAAGCTTCCTAGGTCCTACGTCATTTCTTTTTAAGGAACAGATGAAGAAAGAGGGGTAGAATTTGATAGCCGAGGACAAAAACAGAGAAGTGATTCCATTTGCTTACTATTTATCTCTAATTTTGTGTATTCAGCTTCTCTCACTCCTTTCCTAAGTGTGAGATATAAAGTTATAAGTACAGATGTAAATGTTTAGGGGAATAGTAAGTGAAAGCAGAATTGTAGTGTTGACTCTTTAATGTACAATGGCTTTAAGTATGATAGTTAAAAATATTTTTTCTCGAGAATGACTTTCCTGTCAGTCTGCCATTCATCCTCAGTCCTGTCCCCAAATCTCAATGTACAAGGTTTTCAACAGAAATGGATCAGGGAAGGAGAGTGCCCATTGGGAAAGGCAGTGCCCATTGGGAGCCATTTCTGGTTTCCTTTGCTACATCAAAAAAAAATCACTCCAAAATTTAATACCTTGAAACAGCAACAATTATATTATCTTTCACTGTGAATGGGCTGACTGTACTAAATCGAGCTGTTCTTCTGGTTTTATTTAAGGCTGCTCAGATAAACTGTGACATGGTTGCAGAGATATTGTGACTTAAGCTAAAGTTGCTTCTCTCTAGATTCAACTGGGTCACCGGGATAGCTGAGATTTCCTCCCCCTCTCCATTCCATGTTACCCTAGGGCCTCTGCTCTCCATGTAACTTCCCTAGCAAGGTAATTAGACTTCTTATATTTGTGAGCTGCCTGCCTGCCCAGGTGTCCCAATGTGGAAGGGAGCTAAACAAAGTTGTGAGTTCCTGAAAGCATCACTCATGAGAGAATATCCTTGAAGATGGGCATGTTGGAATCCGTGGGGAAGCGTGTGTGTCCTTGATAAAAACAATTTTAAATATTGTGATAAAATGTATGGGAAAAGAGTATGTTATTGTTTTTAATAATTAAAATACAAGAAAAAACAAGATTTCACCAAACATGTTTGCCTCGTGGAGATATTATAGTCATGGTCCTCAACTGGGGGGTATGATCATCTAATTAGTTAGAATCTCTGAGAAGGGTAGCATGAGTTTTTGTTGTTATTGTTGTTTCTTTTTTTATTTTTTTTGCAGGGCAGGAAACAGTACATCTGAGAAAATGATGACAGGTTTAATTCTTAACAATTAGGATTTCAAAACAAAATTCTGATTATGCTGAGTTTCTCAGCTTGAATTAAGATTTGCATTTGTATTGACCTTCTCCTGAGGCAGAGTCTTTTACCACTATTTTTGTTAGATTAGAAAAACAGAGAGTGCTCAAGACTAATGAGTCTTTGCTTTCAGAAGTTCTTTCTCCAACACTTCCCCTTTCATCCCACAAACATGTTCCAAGTTGATATTTTTGCATTGCTCTACAGAAGAACACACAACTTTTTAATTCAAATTCAATCCTACGTTCTCTTTATGACCATCCAACTTATTCCCTTGACACAGAATTAAAACAATGAAACTCCCATTAGTTTTCACATTCATTAATGATAACATCTAAAATTTCAGATTTTCCTTTAGCTGGGAAATTTTTAAGACAACTCCCTAGAGAAACTGTACAAGGTCAGTGAGCCCATCATTGAAGCGGCTGACCCTGGGGAAGGTGTGAAGAGGAATTCTTCCAAAGATGATATTTTCACTGCCCCACATAGAGTTCTACTCCATAAACAAAACAGCCTAACTTGAATAAGTCAGATCATTTAGCACCAATCTCCCAATACCACAGGCCAGAGCATATGAAGATATATGTATGATGCATTAAATGTACTGAAATAGACTGAAAGCGATTTTTCAATCTTAAAAAAAATCCGAGAATGAATGAGCAAAAAAAAAAAAAAGAAAGAAAGAAATGTAGCTTTGTCTTTTTCGAATGATAAATGCTGAGACACTTGATTCAGGGTCTAGTCAAAACTGGGACATAATGTCAATCTCCAGATCTCAAAAGTGGAAATGCATTGTCTAGCACTCAGATAATATTTAATCGACATTTGATAAATAAGTAGATGCATGAATCAGTGAATATGTCATATGCCCTCTTAACTTCCTTCCTTCCTTACCCCTCAACTGGAATGCTGGATGCTATGTGCTCTCTAGTCTTTAAGAGTTCTTTGATTAGCTAGAGCCTGGAACTGAAAATCACAACCGGGACTCATCTCAATGGCTGAACTTTGAGTAGCCTACGTTTTCTCTGGTCTCTTGTCTTACTATAGCCTGAATACTATGAAATGTGAATGAACCATGCTTTTGAAGGCTAAATAGAAAGACGCTCCATTCCATGGTTGTAGTCTAGCTCTTACCGGTTGATATTACTATTTGAATAGAATAATAAATATTACTTTTGAAGAAATAAAAAATAGACAAAGAGTAAAGAGGAGGATCATCATACTAAATATCTAAAATCTGATCATAATTAATAGCAAATAATTAAAACATTATAAAAAGTATAAAAATAGAAAAGTAGACTAAATGAAAATAAATACAGCAGCTATAAGACGCCCCATAAATACATGGGATTTTGGTATATAGGATAGAGTTGAGATTGCAGCTGGAAAATAGAGTACTCAAAAAGCGATAATGAGAAAACTAGTCTTTCCCTATGGGAAAACTATATCTATTTCATCATTTACTTATATGCAAAATGATTTCCATAAAAAATAAAACTTTAAAATATAAAGTGATAGTATCTTTTACAAGCTAGTCTGAAAAAAGAATTCTTAACCAAGAAACAAAAAGGCATAAGCCTTAGAGAATGATACATGTAAGCACATTAATCAAAACTTCAGTTTTCTTTGGCCTCGTAAATTTTTGAGATGATATTCACAATGCATGTAACAGACCAAGGAGCAAAACTAAAAAAGGAAATGAAAAGAAGTGAGACAGAAAGGGAAAGAGAGAAATTCAATAGATACAAAAGTTGACAATAGGGCAGCACCTGTGGCTCAAAAGAGTAGGGCGCCAGCCCCATATACTGGAGGTGGTGGTTCAAAGCTGCAAAAAAAAAAGTTAACAATAGTGTAGACAGGCTATGGAAGAGGAAACCCAGCTAAAAAGTAAGCATAGAAAAATATTTGCAGCCTTATTAGTCTATTACTAATATAAATTCAAATACAAATTAACAGTATGATGGGGATATTGCATAGCTATTGGACAAGCAAATTTTTAAGCCTCTTAAAGATAAGAACAAACGGGAAATGCCTTATATCACTAGTAAGAGTGTAGATCTGCATCAAATAATTTTGTAGTATCTAAAATGTATAAAATATATTGTGTCTGATGTCCCAGTATCGCTACTTCTGGTTTTTCACTTTATAAAAGTCCTTATAAATAGTCTTAAGAAAGCATCGACAGGAATGTTTATCACATTTTTTTTTGTAACAGCAAAAAATGGAAAATCCTAAACACCAATTCATTCATGATGATAGCTAGGCACTTTGATAACAGAAGGAAAAATAATAAAAACAAAACCTCTGCTTTCACGAAATTTATATTCCATGATTCAAGAATTCCAGATACTGCCAATATGATAGTCTACTGTTTACCTCCTTTCCCTACCTCCTAATCTCGTAAGTTGACTGGAAGCATATGTGTATTTTTCTCTCCACTATGCATAAGAAATTAAAAGGGCATTATGATTATGGTCAGTCTACTTATTGCTTAATCAGGTAAAGTAAGTTAGTATATTTTAATAATATAAAAGCCTGGATAATTGTATGGAACAGTAATGTCATTAGCTTGTGATGATACTCAATGAGAATAGTAAAATAAATTTGCAGCTGTCATGGGTTATTTAGAGGAACACACTCCCAGAAATGTCACTGTCAATAGACTCGTAAAGGACTAATCACTCAAAAACTGATAAAGAGATAAGCCTACAGGGAAAATGGAGCCTTACAGTTAAGGGAAGGTAGCTGGCAGACTTTCCAGAACACAGACTCCAAGATTAGACAAATCTGGGCTTCCGTCCAGGCCCTGCCACACTGCATCCCTCGTTTAGGCATCTAACTTCCTTGAGGTTCATTTTTCCCTCTATGAAATGAAATAATGCCTAGCTCGCGGGACCCCACCCATACCAGTCTGGACACAACCATCAAGGTGACTGAGTACAGACCCATACAGATTCCTTTACATCCTGGCAAGACCAAAACACTACCACCTGCTTTCTAAGAAAATCTCAGGACCAATGTATGAGTACAAGAAGGTTATCTGTTATCACCTGGATTCTCAGACTGTGCAGCTTTACACACATCCCCTAATACGACCCAATTCTGCACTCTCAAATCTCTAAACCCTTTGTAGTCGGTCATCAGAAAAACCTCCTAGATCTTCAGTCTCTTCCTAATTCTTCCACTTTCTTGCTCCACCAGGAACCTACTTTCTCCCTGTAAGGTCCATTTCCCAGCATCCCTATCGAGTGGCCGCTATTTCCCCTCCCACACACCTGATGCCACTGACTGCTGACGGCATTGCTTCTTCTCCCTCTTTGAAACTCCATGGCTCTTTTGAAGATCCTGCTTCAGATTACACCACATTCTACTTCCATGATACAGTCGTCCACAGACCTCAATGCAGACCTCACTTTCTAAAGATTTCTGCAACTACTCTCTCTCACACACTACGGTCATCAGTTTCAACATCCACATAGGAATCCTTTCAAGACTTTGACTTCTCAACTTCCTGATTTCAAGTCCTCCAGGATCTCATCTACTAGCTCAACTACTCCTGTGATGTTAACCTTGTTATTACCAATAATTGGGTCACCTCTGTAACCTCAATACCACTCTTCCTAATCTGACAAACACATTATTTCCAGTTCACTTCCTCTAGTACAGCAATTCAAAGAGTTCTAGCACTAACACCCCTAACCTTCACCCCTACAACCCTGCTCGCATCCGCACTTTCTTTTTTCAAGATTTAGATCTGATGGCCCATAAGTGAGATCATTCTCTGCCTAAAACCTCAGTGGCCTAGTTACTTACTACTTCAACCTTGCTTGATCTCTCCATGTTCACTCTGCACCTACATTTAAAAGTTGAGCACAGTTACAGTAACTGTGAACTCGGCCGACACCCTGAAAATGTCAGTTCTGCAAAGCAGTTGGGTAGACACTGCCAGTTCATGAGGGCAGAGTGACAGTGAGGGGCTAAATCTGTGTTTAGCATGGATATTATTTGTCCTGACACTCTCATTCCCAAAAGTCTTCGAAAGTTCTAGCACTTGTATTCCACTGAAGGAATCCACCCTTCTCTGCTTCTCGACAGGCTAACTTGACATCTGAGTAAAACCCCAAGGTGGGTATTCAGAAGCTCCTGTGGGGACACAGGAGGATGTGGAAAATCCCTGTTCTCTCTCTCAATTTTGTTGTGAACCCAAAACTGGTCTAAAACAATGAAGTCTTCTAAAAAACTTCGTCGATGATATAAAATGCTAGAGAGACTGCTGATAATCTGAGTACTGACATTGCTAATAAAAGTGGAATTTGCCTGGTCATACTGGAAAACAGTTTGACAGTTTCTTAAAAAGTTAAGCATACACTGTCCATAAAACCCAGAAATCCCACTCAGATACTTACCCAAGTAAATTAAAAACTATATTCTCACCAAAACTCACATGTAAACTTTTATAGCAGTTCTATTTGTAATTGTCAGAGACTAGAAACAACCCAAATATCCATCATCTTGAGATATAAGAGACATAGCGTGGGTGTATCCATACTATGGAATACGATTTAGCAATTCAGAACTATTTCCTGATTCATACAACAATGTGGACGATTGTCAAATGCATTTCACAATGTGAAATTAGCCAGACCCAAAAGACTGCATGCTGTAGAATTCAATTTTGATGACATTCTAGAAAAGAAAAAAATGTTATATTCTTTGTTAAAGGAAGGGAAGGATTGAGTACTAAGAAACAAAGTTGCTGCAGAAGTGAAATGTGATAAAACTGGTCCGTATGGAGGGTGGGTGGATACGTGACTATGAATTTATAAAAACCATGGCTGTGAATGCAACAAACTGCAATTTTTACGGCTTGAATGCACACAGACACACATACACAACCAATGAGGATGGTGAGGAGACCCAGGATGTAGTACAGCAAATGAGTCTGGCGTGAATCTGACTATACTATAAATACTGAGTGTAAGATTCACTAAAAACAGAGGGAAGAAGGTGCTGAACTAGCTGCCTCTGACTAGGTAGTGGTGGAAAACAATGCTTTGTCCAGATACTCTAAAGTTACAAATAAAAACAGACATAAATACTGTGCTTTAGTTAGTAAATTTGCTTCTCACAGAAGCACAGGTTAGTGATTCTGAAGTTATTTTGTATATATCATCGTTCGGCAAATAAATGTTTTAAGAACTAGGTTCCTCGCCATCAGAGAAAGATGCTACAAATAGGAAAGCAGGATGATAGGAAAAACTTTGTGATGCTGAATTAGAGTTGGTGGGAACCACGTTTATTTATGTGTGTGTGTACACAAAAAATAGAAACAAAAATATAGCACGTCTGTGCATACGGGGGTTGCGTGTGTAAACACAGGTATATCCATGTGTACGGAAAGACATATACTGTAAAAACTTTGAGTGTGGCTCGGCACCTGTGACTCAAGCGGCTAAGGCACCAGCCACATACACCTGAGCTGGAGCGTTTGAATCCAGCCCGGCCGGCCAAACAACAACGACGGCTGCAACCAAAAAATAGCCAGGCGTTGTGGTGGGTGCCTGTGGTTCCAGCCACTTGGGAGGCTGAGGCAAGAGAATTGCTTAAGCCCAGGAGTTGGAGGTTGCTGGGAGCTGTGATGCCACAGCACTCTACCCAGGGCAACAGCTTAAGGCTCTGTTTCAAAAAAAAAGGAACTTTGAGTGCACCTGTGGCTGAAGTCGTGGTTTCTAAGTGCCACTATCCACTGAAAGAACCAGGACTCCCTGGAGAAAAGTCTGCTTCTAAGGTTGGGGCAGAGAAAATACGAGATGAGTCTGGGGGTATTTCTAGCACCAGAAGGTAAGGGGGACAGTTTTGTTTGATGAGGTAATGGTAACCTAAAAAATTTCCCACCAGCCAAAGTTCAAACAATCTGAGCAACTACATACATAATGACAGTACTGGATTATAACCCTGTAAATAAACTATATCTCCGTGGGTCTATACTGATATAAATAAAAAATTGAATAAATATACAGGAGGGAAGACACAAGTCATCTTTGCAGATGAATTACAATGAATAAAAGTAGAAGGAATGAAGGAAAAGAGAAGGAAATAGAAAATCACCCTTAGAACAGTACATCAGTAATTGCCGTGGGCAGATGCACGGAGGACGGCCCAAGTTAGTGCGCAAAGCTTTGCTGATAATCAACATATTTACATAACCTCAAAGTGCCTCTTTCAAAATATTTATTAGTCACATGTGGTGGTTTTAACATATTGATACTCTTTTCTTTAGGAGGTAAAGTTTAATTCCTTTCTCCTTGAGTTTGTGCTAAATTTACCGATTCACTTCTTGATGGACCTTTTATTATTTATTTATTTAGTTTCAGAACATTAGGGGGGTACAAATATTTCGGTAACACAAATTGCTTTTTTACAGTTTAAGTCAAAGTTGCAAGTGCACGCCTCACACGGATAGTCTGCGTTATACCTTTAAGCGTGAATTTACTCTTCCCCTCCTGTCCGTCCCACCTGCTTGCTTTCTGTTGAGTTTACTGCCCAATGGGCACATGAGTATTGATCGATTATTCCCAGTTTGATATTGAGTACATGGAGTGTTGGTTTTTCTCTTGTGAAACTTCACTTAGAAGAATATTCTCCATTTCCATTGGGTTGTTACAAAAGGAATTAATTAGTTCACCATCTTTATGGCTGAGTGGCACTCCACGGTATACATATATGATGTTTTATTAGTCCACTCATGTTTTGATGGGCACTTGGGTCGGTTCCACATCTTTGTGATTATGGATTGTGCTGCAGTCGACATTCAAGGCCATGTGTTTTTTTTTTATAAAATGCCTTTTTTTTCTCTTGGGTAAATACCTCACAGTGGGATTGCTGGATCAAATGGTATGTCTACTTTTAGTTGGTTGAGGTATCTCCATATGACTTTCCATAGAGGTTGCATTAGTCTGCCGTCCCCCCAAGCAGTGTGTAAATGTGAAAGTGTTCCTTTCTCTCTGCATCCACACCAGCAGCTGTTGTTTGGGGAGTTTTTGATAAAACCCGTTCTCACTGGACTTAGGTGATACCTCATTGTGGTTGTGATTTGCATTTCCCTGATGATTAGAGATGTTAAGCATTTTTTCATGTGTTTGTTGATCGTTAATCTACCTTCTTTTGCAAAGCTTCTGTTCATGTCTTTTGCCCACTTCTTTATGTTGTATTTTGATTTTTTTCTTACTGTTTTGCTTGAATTTTTTATAGATTCTGGTTATCAGTCCTTTATTAGATGTATAGCATGCAAGTATTTTCTCCCATTCTGTATGGTGTCTGTTTGCTGTGTTGATCATGTTCTTGGGTGGAAGCATGTTAAGTTAATTCAATCAGGTCCCATTTGTTAATTTTTGTTATTGCTGTGATTTCCTTCAGGGTCTTCTTCAAAAATGATTTGCCTAGGTCAGTGTTTTATAAGAGTTTTCCTAACATATTCTTCCTCAATTCTTTTAGTTTTATGCCTTAGGTTTAAGTCTGTTATCCATCAGGAATTAATTTTTGTGAGTGGTGAGAAGTATGGATCCTGTTTCAATCTTCTACATGTGGCTATCCAATTTTCCCAGGACCATTTATTGAATAGGGATTCTTTTCAGTAATTCACTTTTGATGAATAGAATATGAAAGGTAAAAATGATAACTTTATAGTGAAAAAACTGGCTGACACCATGCTAACAAGGTGATAAAGGTTATCACCACCACCAATAAGGCTTTTGGATGCCATGTACCCCTGATACGATGCCAGGGATGGGATGGGCATTTAGTGTCCATGGCATTCTTCCCCCAAACCCGTAATAACCCTGGTCTGACCATGAAAAGACATCAGACAAATACAAATTGAGAGACTTTCTTACCTTTGAAAGTGTCAAGATCACGAGGAAATATAAGGAAAGATTGAGAAACTCTCACAGAATGGAGGGGAAATGACTAAAGGCCACGCGGGATCCGGGATTGAATCCTGGAAAAGAAATAGGGCAGTGGTGGAAACAGTGGAGAAACTTAAATAAAGTCTGTTGTTTAATTAATTGTACTATGCCAATGCTACTTTCTAGTTTTGGTAACGTTCCAGGCCCATCTAAAATGTTAACCTTGGAGTAGGTGAATGCAGCGTGTATGGGAAGGCTCCATGCCATTTGTGCAACTCCTCTGTAAATGTAGAATTATCTTATGATGAAAATTTCTTTAAAATTCAATTATTCTATTCCTGCTTACAGAATTGGTGAATTTTTAGAAACAGAAATTGGTAATTCCAAACCTGGTCATCTGGTTAAGCCATAAAGCTGCATTTGCAGTTGGGCTAAGGCAACGTCCTGCGTCCTGTTAACTGGTTTTCTCCACTCTCCTCCTCCGCATCATTGCTGCGATTGGCAGTCCAAAGAAGGGCAGGACTCGTGCCATTGCTCATGTTTTCCATGTAAACAATTTTTCCTTCATCCTGTTTTCCTTAAAACTTTGACCTAATTTCTTTCACATGCTGAGCTAATTCTCACAACTGTTTAAAAGTAGCTAAAAATATCAGTAAGGTCTCCTGAAGTTCAGAAATGAAGACCCCGTTCACTCAAGCCCTGTGCTGGTGAGTCATCATTTCTGTCAAGGCGAGACACAAATATGTGCTTCTTTTCCTCCTCTACTGATGACTTTACATTAAGACATCATAGGAAAGTGGCATCCGGGCTTGCTTTTCAAACCACACGAGCTGAACTCATTCTCCCCATTACTAAAAAGGTGCTTAGCTCACATTTACAGATTTTCAATTAGCAATAAACAATAAAGACCAGTGTGTGGCGTTCAGGCGACTTAACTATCTGCTTTCAAAGCAAATCTTTAAGTCCCATGATCAAGTTGTTTCTGAAACTTAACAAAGGCACGTATTTATTCCTATAGAAATTTAGTGTCTCTGCAGGTTTATTTTTTCCAATAACGTTGACTGCTGAACAATTCTGGCATGAGAGCGTTTGTTGCTAGGAGGTTGGCAAGACCACAGAGGTTTACCTAGTTGGGGGTGTGCCTTGGTTTCCTTTTCCTTGTTTTATTCCAGTCGTCATTTCATTCATCCAGTATCACTGGAGAGGTCACAGGACTGATGCCTTGGGCAGAAGGATTCAAGAAATGGGAAGATATCTAGGAATCTTTATTCACTGACAGAAATCTTCAGACAAAAATGATTTCTGGGACAATCCATTTGGGGAGCCAATAAGCATTTGCAAAGTACAAAGTAGGCAGGTTGGTCACTCCAGGCTTCCTGTCCTTATCCTCTCTGGGTGGGAGTTCTCTTGATTTCAGAGATGTAGCGGCACCTCCCAGCCCTGGGCTCCACCTCTCTCAGACAAAATCTGCATCCTTTACTCAGAGTGTAGAGTGTAAGTCAATATGTCATCATCTCCAGGAATTACCTTTATTTTGAAGTTTATTCCTAATTGAGGAAAAGTGATTTGTTTCCAAGATTAAGAGACATTTAGCCACTGATGATGCTAAGAGAAAAATGGGCAGAAACCAAACAGAGGAGAACCTTCCTGCAGGGAAAAAAAAAAAATCCCATCTGCCTCACCAAGGTCGGCCCACATGAAAACACTCGAAGGTATTTTCCACGGCTTACACTTGCTATAGTTTCAGGTTAAGTCATCAGAACAAGTATTATTTTTCCTTCTCTCATTATTCACCTTGTTGTTACTTTAATCTTGGTTGGTTCAGTTTGACAAATGAGAACTTTGCCAGAGGGTTAAAGAGGAATGAGCTGAATCCCATCCATATTCAGGGCTGCGCCGACGCCCTCCCCGGTTTGGCACGGCGGCTTCGCTCCCCCTTCTGAAGCACCCCTTAGGTTGTGTGGCATCCATCATTTTGCTTGTTGACTTAGTTTCATTTTCTGTTTTTCTGGCCTGCTCCACTGCCTGCAACAGCATTAAATTATGCTTGTGATCTTTCTGTCTCCCCGGGTTCACAAGCTCCAAATTCTGGAAGTCTTTAAACCTACAGAGATTTCTGAGAAAGGTGGAGGCCGGTGAAATGACAAAGGTCACGGGACAACTGTACACTGGAAGGAGGCCACACCTGCCGTGGAAATGCCATACTTCCACTGCAGTTTTTGTCATAAGGGAATATTACAACCCTCAGGGCAGTAAATATAGAAACAGAAATGAAAGAGGCCTTAGAGATTGTCCAACCCAACTTCATTTTACAGCTGTAAACACTGAGGCTTCAAAAGGATTACTCAGAGTGTTTGGGGAACTTGAAGGGAGCCCTCCCAGTTCAGCTCACTGCTGTGTCTACAGTGTCATGCTGGCTCTTTTAATTACATATTCTTAATGATTGATAAAAAGATGGAGGGGAAAGGGAATAGCTATGACTCAGGGGAAAAATAGAATGTTTTTCTCATTCCCTTTTTAAAACCAAAGTCTTGCTTCAGAGCGGCTTCCCTATGAGTGAGGTGGCACCTGATGGCGACAGCAGACCCCTCCTCACGGCCTGGGAGCCCTGGAGTTGTCTGGGTGGCAGCACGGCATTCTCATCCTTTTCTTTCCATTCATATTGTCCCTCTTGCAGCTCAGAACCTTATAAGCTTAGAGTTGAACTTTGGGGTTTTAACCGTTAATCTCTGGGTAGAGTCTTTTGCTCCCCTCTCCGATCCATAATGGGGAAAAAACCCACTGAATTGATCTTCCTGAAATATCATCTTCCATGGAACCTCAGACGTAGACTTTTTCTAACTTATTATTTGGCAATGTTGTGGCATCACTGTCATTCTGCAGGCTCTGTTGTCCTTTTCTGTTTCTGTTTTATCCTGTTTTCCATTCCTATGTTTAGCTGATCCAAAGAATGTTTCTCTGTGGCAGAGTTACTATGAGGATTCCTTGGTACAGAGGAATGACCGGGGCCCGAGGGAGTTCCACCGGCTAGAGGCACCCCCTTCTTCCTTCTGGTGAAATTACTTTCTCTTATATTCACATTTCCCCAGTGAAAAAGGTCAGGTGGTGCCACATCACTCACCACTGCTTTCTTTTTAGCCCTTCTGTCCTGACATTGTCATGAGAATGAATTACCTGCACTTGTCATGCAAGCAGGAGCTTGGATTTGCTGTGGTGCTGACCAGTTATACTCTCGAGAGTTTTCTCTCTTAGGCCTGGGTTATAACTATTCCCTTTACAAAAAAAAAAAGAAAGAAAGAAAGAAAGAAAGAAAAGAAAAGAAATGAAAACATATCCTTATGTATACCAGTAAACAGCAGAGAGCTTATTTTTCCAATTTAGTGAGTATCATTAATGCCTTTGTGAACACTGTGTTCAAGATTTTACCAAGTTGACCCACATCAGAGAAAATGAGGTCAGGAAGCTAACATAGTTACAGAAACTAATTTTTCTCATTCACATTATGAGCTGTTCTTCAATATCTAACCAATATGTCTTATCCTTCCTTCATAAATCATGTTTTCTGGGAAAGAAAACCTCAATTGTTGCCACAAAAAGAGCGTGCCCTACTTTCGTCTGAAATTGAAAATTGTCTTCAAAGAGCAGTCATTTCGATATTTATATAGAGCTTTCTCTCCCTTCCAAAATTAATAAAAAGTATAATCAAATGAGACAGTGTGCACAAAAAAACCCAGTTTTCAAATAGATAGATTTCTAAGTAAATATATAAAAATTTTCCTATGTATTAACAGCACTTTAATTCAGTGTTTTCAAATGAGTTTGATACGCCCCCAGGCCCAGGTGAGAAAACAGATTTCAGGAGGAATGAGGTATGGTCTCCACTGTCCCAGAGACTGTGATGACCCAGTCTCATTGTCCCAGACAGACTGTTGTATAAAGAATCCATTGTAGTCAGAGGAGACAAGTGCTATATGAGCATATGAATAAATTGCCACATTT
>CAUYQV010130505.1:0-19981 GCA_963574575.1 Galagoides demidoff
ACGTACACCTAACTTGGCGGGTTCAAATCCCCAGGCCGGGCCCGCCAAACAACAATGGCTGCAATCAAAAAATGGCCGGGCTTTGTGGCGGGCGCCTGTGGACCCAGCTACTTGGGAGGCGGAGGCAGGAGACTCGCTTGAACCCAGGAGTTGGAGGTTGCAATGAGCTATGATGCCAGGGCACTCTACCCAGGGGGATAGCTTGAGGCTCCGTCTCAAAATAAATAAATAAATAAATAAATAAAGCATAAAAGATGCTCAATGTCATTAGATATGCAAATGAAAACTACAATGAAATACTACATCTCTAGTTGGCTATAATTAAAAAAATTATATATAAAATTTTTATAATAAAAAAAGGAAAATAACAAATGTTAGTACTATGATTTGAATGTGTCCTCCAAAAAGCATGTGAGAATGCTGTGGTTTGAATGCATCCCCCCTAAAATAATGTATTGGGGCTGAGCACATGGCTCACACTTGTAATCCCAGCACTCCGGGAGGCTGAGGCAGGTGGAGTACCTGAGCTCACCAGTATGTGAACAGCCTCAGCAAAAGCAAGACCCCATCTCTAAAAATAGCCGGGTGTTGTCCAGCACCTGTAGTGCTAGCTATGCGGGAGGCTGAAGCAAGAGGATCGCTTGAGCCCAAGAGTTTGAGGTTGTTGTGAGTTATGACACCACAGCACACTACTGAAAACCACAAAGCGAGACTCTGTCTCAAACAAAACTAAACAATGTATTGGCAACTTAACCCTAATCCAACAGTGCTGGGAAAGTGGGGATTCACTGGAGGTGTTTAGGTCACGAGGGCTCCACCCTCAGGAGGGGATTAATGTTGATTATAAGAGGAATGGGGCTTTCGGTTTAATCTCTTGTTCTCTCTTGCCATGTGATGTTTTCCACTATATTATGGTGCAGCAAGAAAGCCCTCAATAGATGCAGCCTCTCAATCCTGGACTGCCGAGGCTCCAGAACCGTGAGCCAAATAAACTTCTATTTTTTTTTTTTTTTTAAACAGGGCCTCAAGCTGTGCCCCTGAGTAGAGTGCTGTGGCATCATAGCTCACAGCAACCTCCAACTCCTGGGCTCAAGTGACTCTCCTGCCTCAGCCTCCCAAGTAGCTGGGACCACAGGTGCCCACCACAACACCCAGCTATTTTTCAGGTGTCACTGTTGCTTGGCGGGCCCGGGCTGGATTCAAACCCGCCACCTTAGGCGTATGTGGCTAGCGCCTTAGCCACTTGAGCCACAGGCGCTGAGCCCAAATAAACTTCTATTGTTGATAAATTACCCAGTCTGAGTGTTCTGTTACAGCAACACAAAATGGACTAAGGCATTTGGTGAGGATGAGGAGAAACTATGTTACTGCTGGGAATGTAAATTGGGTTTAGACACTGTGGGAAATAGTTTCGTGGTTCCTCAGTAAGTTAAAGAGGCCAGGTGTGGTGGCTCACACCTGTTATCCTAGCACTCTGAGAGGATTACCTGAGGTCAGGAGATCAAGAGCAGACTAAGCAAGAGTGAGACCCTGTTCTACAAAAAATAGAAAAAAATAGCTGGGCACAGTGGCACATGCCTGTAGTTCCAGCTGAGGCTGAGGGAGGAAGGAGGGCTTGAGCCTAGGAGTTTGAGGTTGTAGTGAGCTAGGATAATACCACTGCATTCTAGCCTAGGGCAAAAAAAAAAGAAAAGTTCAACACAAAATTACCTTCATCCTATGACCCAACAATTCTATTCCTAGGTAAATATCAAAACAAGTTGAAAACAGATACTCAAACAAAAATCATGCCTATAACTTTAGGACATTGGGAGGCTGAGGCAAAAGGACTGCTTGAGACCAGGAATTTGTAACTGGCTTGGGCAATGTAGTAAGACCCCATCTCTACAAAAAATAAAAACAATGCCTCAGCACCTGTAAGCTCAGCGGCTAGGGCGCCAGCCACATACACTGGAGCTGGTGGGTTCAAACCCAGCCCAGGACTACCAATAACAATTATAACTACAACCAAAAAAATAGCTAGGAGTTGTGGCAGGTGCCTGTCGTCCCAGCTACTTGGAAGGCTGAGGCAAGAGAATTGCTTGAGCCCAAGAGTCTGAGGTTGCTGTGAGCTGTGATGCCACAACATTCTACCAAGGGTGATATAGTGAGACTCTGTCTGAAATAAATAAATAAATAAATAAACAAAAACAATTAGCTGGCCCTAGTGGCACATGCCTGTAGTCCTAACTACTTGAGAGGCTGAGGCAGGAGGATCACTTAAGCCTAAGAATTGGAGGTTGCAGTGACCTATGATAATGTCACTGCACTCCAGCCTGGGTAACACAAACAACAAAAAAGCTCATACATAACTGTTTATAGCACCATTATTCACAATAGTAAAAAGGTAGAAACAACTCAAATGTCCATCGATAAATGGATAATCAAAATATGATATATCAGGCGGCACCTGTGGCTCAGTGGGTAGGGCGCTGGCCCCATATACCGAGGGTAGCAGGTTCAAACCCAGCCCCGGCCAAACTGCAACAAAAAATAGCTGGGCGTTATGGCGGGTGCCTGTAGTCCCAGCTACTTGTTAGGCTGAGGTAGAAGGATCGCCTAAGCCCAGGAGTTGGAGGTTGCTGTGAGCAGTGTGATGCCACAGCACTCTACCGAGGGTGATAAAGTGAGACTGTGTCTCTACCAAAAAAAGATATATCCAGGCTGGGTGCAGTGGCACATGCCTATAATCTCAACACTTTGGGAGGCTGAGGAAGGAGGAATGCAGGGGGATAGGAGTTCAAGACAAGTTTTCACAATGCAGCAAGACCCTGTCTGTAGGAAAAGAAAAAAAATATATATATGTATATATATTTGCTGAGTCTCAAGCTGTGACAGAGTCTCAAGCTGTCACCCTGGTATAGTATCGTAGCTCACAGCAACCTCCAATTTGGCCTCAAGCGATCCTCTTGCCTCAATTTTTCTATCTTTAGTACAGACAGGGTCTCGCTTTTGCTCAGGCTGGTCTTGAATTCCTGAGCTCAAACAATCCACCTGCCTCCTCAGTCTCCCAGAATGCTAGTATTATAGGCATCAGCCACCGTGCCCAGCCTAGAAAAAATTTTTAAATTAAGCTGGGCATCCAGCTGCTCAGTTGGCTGTAGCAAGATTGCTTAGGCCTAGGATGCTATAGTAAGCTACTTTCATGCCATTCATTGTACTTCAGCCCGTGTAACACAGAGACCTTGTTTCTTTAAAAACAAACAAACAAACAAACAGATGGCTGGGTGTAGTGGCTCATGCCTGTAAGTCTAGCACTCTGGGAGGCCGAGGCGGGTGGATGGCCTGGGCTCACAGGTTTGAGACCAGCCTGAGCCAGAGCAAAAATAGCCAGGCGTTACAGCAGGCACCTGTAGTCCCAGCTACCTGGGAGGCTGAGGCAAGAGAATCGCTTGAGCCCAAAAGTTTGACATTGCTGTGAGCTATGATACCACAGTACTCCACCAAGACTCTGTCTCAAAAAACAAAACAAACAAACCCCCCCCCCCCCCGAAAAACAGGATACCCATACAATAGAATATTATTCAGACGTAAAAAGAAAAGAAATAGGCCAGGCACTGTGGCTCACACTTGTAATACTAGCACTCTGAGAGGCTGAGGTGGGTGGATTGCTTGAGCTCAAGAGTTCGAGGCTAGCCTAAGCAAGATTGAGACCTTATTTCTACTAAAAATAGAAAAACTAGCTGGGTGTAGTAGCATACACCAGTAGTCCTAGCTACGTGGGAGGATAAGGCAAAAGGATCATTTGAGCTCAGGAGTTTGAGGTTGCCATGAGCTATGATACCATGGAATTCAACCCAAGGGCAACAAAGTGAGACTATGTCTCCAAAAGAAAAAAACATTATGCTAAGTAAAGGAAGCTAGACACAAAAGAAAAGGCCACATAGTACATGATTCCATTTATATGAAATTTCCAGAATAGGTAAAGCCATAGAGAAAGAAAGCAGTTAAGTAGTTGCCAGAGCCTAGAGAAGGAAGGAATGAGGAGTGCTTGTTTACTGGGTATGGCGTTTCTTTTCTTTTCTTTTTGCAGTTTTTGGCCAGGGCTGGGTTTGAACCCGCCACCTCCAGTATAGGAGGCTGGAGCCCCACTCCTTTGAGCCACAGGTGCCGCCCTGGTATGGAGTTTCTTTTTTGGAGTGATAAAAATGTTCAAAAACTAAATGGTAGTAATGACTATACAACACTGTAAATGTACTAAATGCCACAGAATTGTATAGTTTCAAATGGATTCAGTGGTAAATAAAATGATAAATTTTACGTTATGTGTTTTGGGTTTTTTTTGAAACAGAGTTTCACTATGTCCCCCTCGATGGAATGCCATGACATCATAGCTCACAGCAACCTCAAACTCCTAGGCTTAAGCGATTCTCTTGCCTCAGCCTCCCAAGTAGCTGGGACTACAGGTCCCTGCCACAACATCTAGCTATTGTCATACTTGAAGTTGTTGTTGTGTAGCAGGCCCAGGCTGGGTTCAAACCTACCAGCTCCAGTGTATGTGGCTGGCACCCTAACCACTGAGCTATGGGTGCCGAGCCGATGTTATGTATATTTTACAATTAAAAATAGTCATTCAACCAAGGGCAATAAAGTGAGACTCTGTTTCTTATATATGTATATATATATATATACATACACACTCACACACACATGTATGATTATGGCAGCACCCGTGGCTCAGTGGGAAGGGCACTGGCCCCATATACCAAGGGTGGCAGGTTCAAACCCAGTCCCGGTCAAACTGCAACAAAAAGATAGCCTGTCATTGTGGCGGGCGCCTGTAGTCCCAGCTACTTGGGAGGCTGAGGCAAGAGAACCACCTAAACCCAGGAGTTGGAGGTTGCTGTGAGCTGTGATGCCATGGCACTCTACTAAGGACAACAAAGTGAGACTATGTCTCTAAACAAAAAAAAAGTAGGGGATTATATCCACCCACTCATGGGTGTTGTGAGGCACCATGAGAAAATGGCCAGAGAGGGTTTTGGAGGGGGATTAGGAGGTGCAGAGCTAACTGAGGTAAATGCAGGCAGAGCAGTGAGAGCAGAGCCAGTGCCAGAATTCAAGCCTTCTGATTCCTAGTCCAGGCACAAAGAGCAGTTACGTGTCACAGCTTTTCTACTAGGAACTCACTTATGGCAACAATGAAATTGGGTCATTGGTCAAAAGATGCCAGATTAGACAGCAGGGCCAGAAGGAAGGGGGCGTAGGTCTAAGAGGGCAGTGTGCGCTTGCTTAGAGGGCAAGGAGAGGCAGCTCTCCTCTCCCTCTGGACTTGCAGCTCTGTCCAAAGAAGGGGACCAAAACAGTGCCACCCTTCCAGGCTCAGGCACTCCGCCAAGTGCCAGCCTGACCTTTCTGCAACGCTCCCAAGTGCACTGAGGCAGAAAGGAAAACATCAGCCATCAGCTTTTCTTTTATTTTTTAAACAGAGTCTCACTCTGTACTGTGGCTAGAATACAGTAGCATCGTCATAGCTCACAGCAACCTCAAACTCCTGGGTTCAAGTGTTCCTTCTGCCTCTGTTTCCTGAGTAGCTGGGACTACAGGTAACATGATACACAGCTAATTTTTCTATTTTTAGCATAGGTGAGGATCTTGCTCTTACTCAGCTGGTCTTGAACTTCTGAGCTCAAACAATACTCCCGCCTCAGCCTCCCAGGGTTCTAGGATTATAGGCGTGAGCCATTGCACCCACTCAATCAGCTTTTCTCTTGAGATGAATTTTGAGCTGAGGACTGAAGTGCCAAGCAAACTCAGTCCAGGCTAGGGTCCTGTCTCTGAAAGTTATAAGGCCACTGGAGAAAGTCACAGCTTAGGATCAGCCTCCAGTACAGTACGGCAGGAGAAAAGAAAGGCTGCAATCTAGTACAAGACATAGCCCTGGTAGCCTAAAGATTCAAGCCAAGTTCACCCACAACACCCTAAAAAGTGGAGAGCAAGGAAAGATGATGAGTGGCTACTGGTTGGTGAAGGACTAGAGAGAGGACCCAAAGGTGGCTCATCACTTCTCTCCTGCCACAGGAGAAGCAAGGTCCTGTGGAACTCTCTGGGTAGCTAGAAAACAGGGCAAGAGAGGCTGAGCCGCACATTCCACTGTGATGCCCTGATCTCACCTGTCTCCCAGGCCAGGGATGCCAACCAACTGGATGACGTAGATTCCTATTTGACAAAAAAATACAAAGAAGAACACGAAGAAGCTGAAAGAGTTGTCAGATCTGTGGAGAGAAAAGGAAAAAGAAGTCACAAGACGGCTTGGGCCATGCATTCCTCAGCATTCCTTACCTGGTGACATCTCTCCTCACCAAGAGCTAGGAGGCATGATGGGCAAGGAACAGAACTCTATGGGACAGACAAAATGTCCATGAGGAAACATACACATGGACATCTACCACCATAATCAGGAAGGCCTGGCCTTTCACTGCCCTCCAATTTAAATTTTTTTTTTTTTTTTTTAGAGACAGAGTCTCATTTTGCCATCCTTAGTAGAGTGCCGTAGCGTCACAGCTCACAGCAACCTCCAGTTCTTTGGCTTAGGCGATTCTCTTGCCTCAGGCTCCCGAGTATCTGAGACTACAGGCACCTGCCACAATGCCCGGCTATTTTTTTATTGCAGTTTGGCCCGGGCCAGGTTTAAACCTGCCACCCTTGGGGCCGCCCTACTCACTGAGCCACAGGCGCTGCCCTGCCCTCCAATTTAAAGGGTCAGTGCTTGAACCCTTCCTCAAAGAGCTGATAAAGTTGCTTCCCCAAAAGACAACATAAAGATAGACCACTTCCCCTCCTGGAGTGTTTATCTGCATTTTCTAACAGGCAAAGCCAAAGGCATAGATCTTCAATAATAAAACTGTACACCCAGGTGGAAGAATAGATATTTGGGGAGTGGGCAAAACAAGGGCTGAGCCCCAGCCCCTTTGTATTTTTCTGCACATGAGTGCAGTGAGGGTTCAGAGCCTGCCAGGATCTCGGGATGGTTTGGTTGTTGCTGCCCCAGCCCCTTCCCCTCCCAGTCCTGAAAGCATCAATCTGAGGTATAACTACAAAATCCCAGGGTCTGTAAGGTATCTCCATAATACCTAGTCTAAGCATTGGTGGGTGCTTGAGTTTTCAAGGAGCATAAGTAAACAAGGAGAGATAAGCCACTGAGCACACCTGCCTGACACTCTCTGAGAAGCACACCTCAAAGCTCTCTAAAGAAGGTCCCTCCCTCTTCCCAGTGACTGAAATACCACTGCACCAGCCAGTGGTACAGTGGGCAAGGGGATGGCAAGTAAGGGTCCTTATCCCATCTGCTCTGGCTATGGGGAGAATAGGAAAGCAGAGTTCCCCAACATTCTATTCTATTCTAAGACTGGGCTGGGGCCTAAGGGCCCATGGCCCCTTAGCTTGCTACCTGGGATGCCAGCCAAATACTCACCCCTTGCCCCCAGCCCCACTCACCGAAAGGCCTTATAGATGGGTCGGTACCAACAAAGGAAGGCACAGGGGGTGAAGATCACAAACCACAGGATCGAAAGGCCAAAGTCCACTCCATTGGAGGGGCTGCCTGAGAACCAGGCCATGCAGGCAAGCAGGTTCAAAAACAGAGTCACTGAATGCACTGGGGAGGGGAAGAGAGAGAAATGGCTGTGCCAAGGTGGCTGAAGGGCTCCCCACATGGCAAGCCACTCCCTAGGAGAGATGAGATCTGTGCTGTGAGGGGAGCTGCAGAAGTGGAGGACCTTGGCCTGTACCTAGGCAGGGATAGTTCCCAAATCCTGGTTTTCTGGGACCCAAACTAAGTTCCTGAGAAGTGATGGGATAGCTCAGATTTAGGGGAGGGGGAGGATCATTGGGGAATGAAGTTTTTCTCTTAGCAAGTTTTTCCCTGGCCCTTGATGGTCCTCAGAGGTATAGGGAGAATTTTTCCTCACCCCTTGAAGCCAAGGGGCCTGTTAAGAGGGGCAGCCATCACTTGAGAAGGGCATTTTAGTGCAGTGAGCTCAAACCTGGGAGTCTCTGGCTAGACCCATACTGCCTGATCTATGGGTAAGACTGCCCCTTTCAAAGAGGTTCCTAGACAGGGAGTGTTCAGTGGGCAGAAGGCACCTCCCCATACCAGCCCACTCCTGAGGCAGGGCAGCATCAGCAGAGAGCTACACATTACTGCGGAGCAGCCAGAGCAAAGATGGGGAGCTCAAGTCACACCCTCTTCACCCTTGAGCACAGAGGGCAGGAGTAGGACTCACACATCCAGAGATAGTAGAGCATCTTGCATATCCGCTGGTAGTCAGCGGGGATCTCTGTGGAGAAATCCTGGTAGAAGCAGGGCTTGACAGGGCACCATGAGGGAAGGGGTGGCCAGTTGTTCTCTCTCACTGTGTGGAATGAGGAAAGAGCAATGAGGTGATGACCCAGTCTCAGAAGCAACATTGAGGTGCCATGGCTCATGCCTATAATCTTAGCACTCTGGGAGGCCAAGGCAGGAGCATTGTTTTGAGGATGGGAGCTCAAGACCAACATACACAAAATAGTGAGACCTTGACTACAAAAAATAAGAAAGCTGAGGCAGGAGGATCACCAGAGCCTAGGAGTTTGAGATTACAGAGAACTATGACTGCCCCACTCTAGCCTGGGCAACATAATGAGATCCTATCTCTAAAAACAAAAAAAAAGGCTGGGCGCGGTGGCTCACACCTATAATACTGGCACTCTGGGAGGCCAAGGCAGGTGGATTGCTTGAGCCCAGGAGTTCGAGACCAGCCTGAACAAGAGCAAGACCCTGTCTCTACTAAAAATAGAAAAAGTGAGGCAAGAGGATGCTTGAGCCCAAGAGTTGGAGGTTGCTGTGAGCTGTGATGCCACAGCACTCTACCTAGGGCAACAGCTTGAGACTCTGTGGCAAAAAAAAAAAAAAAAAAAGAAAAGAAAAAAGAAGCAGTGGCATTGAAGAGTGAGCACCACACCAGCAATTTACAGGCCAAACCAGGGCTTCCAGAGGGGCTTTAGCAAGCTGGGACTGGGATCTGCATGGGTCAAGGAGTGGAATGGAAAAGGATAATGGGACCCAAAGAGACACCCACAAGCTCACTCTAAGATAATGTACCCAAATGCACTGGAAATACAGACAGTTAAATAATCTGAGTGATTGTTTTTAACAACTAGCCTATAGGTATGACAACTTCATATAACCATCATGAACAAGGAGTCATAATGCTACACTATGGAAGAATCTTAGAGCTGGAAAGGAGTGCTGAAATAATCTACACCCATTAGGATGATCCTGAAGGTCTTCTCTCAACTTACTGCTCTCCCCAGGACCACACTGAAAGCGCCACAAAGCTCCAAGCTGCCCAGGAAGAAGATGGCACAGGATGAGTGCTGGGACGGCCCACCGTACAGGGCTCAGGACATTCCCCTGCCCCAGGCAGGGCAGCCCCAGGTCCCAGCAGCTTCCCTTACCATGCAAGTTGGCCGCTGAGTTCTGCAGCTCCCGCTCCTTCCGTTCAAGCTCGGCAGCTTTCCTATCCAGTTCTTCCTGCTGCCGAAGCAGGCCTGCCTGGGCTGCAGATGCCACGGCCTAGAGAGAAGAGGGGAGGTGGGGGCGGGGACAGCCGGACACAAGAAAGTATCAGCCTGAGCAGGCAGGAAGAAGGCCCTATACAGGAGAACGTAGCAGGGCACCCCAAATGTAGTCCCCAACCACAGAGTGTCTTAGGTTCCAGAGACCACCATGGAGAGTGGGACCTGTGTCCCATTGCCCCCACACCACTAGGGCCTCTTGGCCATTACCAGCATTATCAGGCTCTTCTCTCCCCTGGTCCCTAAGCTTAAAATAGGAGAACCATCCCCCAGCACTCCCCCTGCTCTCTCCAGTACCACAGTCCAAGCAAAGTTCAATGATAGTTAGCTTTGAAGGGGTAAAAGGCTCACAAGAGACTAACCTAGAGCCAGACCTACCCAGAGACCTGAGCTTCATGTGAAGAGCCCAGGTGCATATGTGTGAAGGGGGAATGGTGCACACCTGCTAGCAGTGAGTGGCAGGGGAGACACATGAGGGCAAACTGTTCCTGAGCCCTGGCATCTGTAAAAGCACAGGAACTGCCTCCCAGAGTCCCCCTGACTGAGACTGGCTATATCCCAGGATAGCCCCTTAGGCATAGCCCTGCACTGACTGGCTTTTGTGGCGTGTAGTCCAAGCTCATCTCCTCTTCAGGCAGAGCAAGGTCCCTGAGTAGGACAATGAGGGACTGTAAGTAGGATTGAGCAGCCCTGGGCTGAACTGGCTACTGACACTATTTGGCCCAAGTTCCTCCTAGAGAATAAGACTACAGTCTGTTTTAGAAAGTAAATGTCAAACTGGTCATCTCATAGGATGACAAACCAGGTGTATGTACACACACACACATATACATGGACCCACACAAAGCTCTCCAGAAGAAGCTCTCCAAAGAGCTACAGTTGCCTTCAGGAGGTGAGTTCTAGGCACTGAAAGCAGAACCAGAAGTGACCACACCGGAGGTCTCAGTTTCCTCTCCCCAAAGTCTGTGAGTTCAGCTGAACAGGACCCAGTACAGCCCACCACCCAGCTGAGTGTCAGGGCAGCACCACACATAAGGCGTGTTTCACCTCTATAGGCTCTGGGGCCCAGGAGGGTTTGGGGCCCTGCAGGCAGGCTCCAGGCGTCTGCCCTCCCCCTGCTCACCTACACTTGGCCTACCTGCGGAAGCTTTCGCATGTAGCTGTCTCTGAGAATACTATCTCCTCCTAGTAGCATCTGCCTCTCTGAGAGCTCACTCACTGCCAGGAATCGAGTAGGCAGGAACTTGCTGGCCTGTCTAAGCAGGAGCTGCAACACACAACTCCACTGAGGGTCACGCTCATGCGGGCAGCACAGAGCATGGGGCCAGGGCGGTGAGGCAGCCGAGTAGAGTGTCAGGCACAAAATAGGCAAGACTCACCATATTTGGTATAGGGACAAAGGGAAATAGGAAGGAAGGCAGGAATTAATGAGGTTAAAACACAAAGAGAGATTCTGGGCCCCGAGGAAGAGAGAACAAGCCAAAGACCCCACAAGGATCTGGAGGGGCAGAGCAAGAACAAGTGCTACTCTCTCTGGAGACCCCAAGGCCCCAGCTTGGAAGAGCTTAAATTTTGGTGATGGCAGTGGGGTGCGGACATAGACCAACCTCTCAACTTGCAAGTGACTAGCTCCAAAGAAATCAGCTAGAGGGCCCTTAAAGGGGAGCCAGGGATTAAGGCTCTCTTCCCACCCACCAGCCTCAGGGCTCAGCTACTGGTCTGGGGACTCCGTCACTGGAGAGGAAAGGTCAAAGGGTCCCCTGTTGGCAGTACCTGGGGAGTTGGCTGGGTTGGTTCCACTGAGGGCTGGAGAACTGCCGGCTGTGAAGGCCCAGGGAGCTGTGTGATGGGAACTGGAACTGTTGTCGCTGCATTTGTCTATGTGGGACAGATCAAAAGAAGGAAGGGATTGGGACCCCACTAGTTGGCAACCAGGAGGCAAACCCACAGTAAGGCGCTGGAATCTGTAAAAGCATAGGAGCTGCCCACCCATAGCAAGTGAGGGGCACTCCCCGGGGTCTGCACTGGGCCTTCTGCTGCAGCTTCTCAGCCAACAAGCCTCAGGTTCACGGTGATTGGACCCAGAAACCCCGGCCTCACTGGATCCAGAGCTCTCTGGATCTGGACTGCTCTGGACTCCTCAACAACGGGTTGAGATTATGGATCCAAAAAGAAGAATTTCAGACAGCCTCTGCCCCACTCCCTGAGTTCATGTTAGGATTGCCCCTCTGAGGATTTCGGCTTCTCAGAGTTGCTTTTGTATCTGCCAAGGCTCCTTGTCCCAGAGATCCCAGCACCACTCCAGAGGATCACAGGACTCAGAAAGAGGGCATGTTCACCAACCTCTGAGAAGGGGTTGAATTCAGCCAGGCCACTCTGCGGAGCATTGGTCAGCTGGGTCACAGAGGGATCCTGAGAAGGTGAAAAAGAGCCATTAGATGCTGGGAAGAGAAGAGAGCCCAGGCTGAAAGAGACTGCGTCCCCTCCTCCCCCCCAGTGTCCTGAGAAGCTTCTCCTGCAGCCCTCTGTGCCTGCCCGCGCCCCTCCACACAGCTGGAATCTCTTCTCCCTTTCTGGAAAAAGTTCAGACCCACCACACAGGTTCTACATACGGAACCCATACAGTGGCCCATACGGATTCAAAATGATTCATAATATTTGCCTCTGGGGAGTGTGTTTTGGGGGGTGGGAAGGAAGAGGCAGATGAATGGAGTGGTGAGGGTAGAGACTTGCTCTTCAGTTTATAACTTCTTTATACTGTTTTATTATTCTACAGAAAGCAGTTATTCCTCATTTATTATTTACTTACTTTTGGGAAAGGGTCTTGCTCTGTCACCCTGGGTGGAGTGCAGTAGCATCATCATAGCTCACTGCAACTTCAAAACTCCTGGGCTCAAGTGATCCTCCTGTCTAAGCCTCCAGAATAGCTGAGACTATAGGCATACATCACTACTCCTGGCTAATTTTTCTTTTTTTTTGTAGAGACAGGGTCTTGTTCTTGCTTAGGCTGGTCTCAAATTTCTGGTCTCAAGTGATCCTCCCACTTTAACCTCCCAAAGTACTAGAATTACTGGTGTGAGCCATCATGCCCTGTTCTTCCTCTTATTTTTTTTTAAAAAGATAGTCTAACGTTCTAGAACAAAAACAAGCTGCTGGGGCTCGGTGCGGTGGCTCATGCCTGTAATCCTAGCACTTGGGAGGCCAGCGTGGGTGGACTGCCTGAGCTCATAGGTTTAAGACCAGCCTGAGCCAGAGTGAGAGACCTTCTCCCTAAAAATAGCTGAGCGGTGTGGTGGATGCCCGTAATCCCAGCTACTCCAGAGGCTGAGGCAAAAGAATTGCTTGAACCCAAGAGTTTGAGGTTGCTGTGAGCTATGACGCCACAGCACTCTACGGAGGGCAACAAAGTAAAATTCCGTCTCCAAAAAACCAAAAACAACAACAAAAAAATGCTGCTGGCAGCTAGTACTGACTTTATTAAATCAGGCACATTTGCTAGGACCAGAGATATGAAGGGCTCAGATGAAAAGCCAAGAAAATGCTTTTGAATTTTCTCAGAACACAGCCTGGTCATGAGTTTCAATCCTCCCTTGCCTATCTAATCTCTGCATGGGGCTCCTGCCATCCTCTTTGCTCAAGTGTGCCACTGCCCCATCCTGGAAATGTGCAGGGCTCAGGTCCAGCTTCACAGCTATGCCCAGGCTCTGAAACAATTAGCCGTGAGGGTGGCTAGACTGCTCCCTGCCCGATGGCCTGCACCCCACCCTGTCATCACTAAACCAGAAGCTTCAATCCTTCAGGCCAGGCCTAGCCTTGCACCTCCACTAACCCAATTAATTCTTTTTTTTTTTCTTTTGAGACAGAGTCTCATTATGTTGCCCTTGGTAGAAGGCCGTGGCATCAAAGCTCATAGCAACCTCAGAGTCTTGAGCTTAAGAGATTCTCTTGCCTCAGCCTCCTGAGTAACTGGGACTACAGGCACCTGCCACAATACCCAGCTATTTTTTGGTTGCAGTTGCCATTGTGGTTTAGCAGGCCCAGGCCAAGGCTCAGGCCTTGGTGTATGTGGCTGGCACCCTACTCGCTGAGCTACAAGCGCCAAGCCTAACCCAATTAATTCTTAAATACAATGCTAACCTTACACAAACCCTCAGAGTGACTGCCTAAACTTACAGATGTAGAAACTGACCATGGTGAATGAATTTGTCCTATAACTCTAAATAGGAGCTCAATCGTTATTCTGAATATCTATAGAGCTGGAGGTCAGCACTAAATGTCCTTTTCTGCAGATTGTACGAATGTGTTTTATCACAGGACTTATCACAGATACTGACTTTTTTTTTTGAGACAGAGTCTCACTTTATCGCCCTTGGTAGAGTGCTATGGTGTCACACAGCTCACGGCAACCTCTAACTCCCAGGCTTAGGTGATTCTCTTGCCTCAGCCTCCCAAGTAGCTGAGACTACAGGTGCCTGCCACAATGCCTGGCTATTTTTTTGTTGTTATTGCAGTTTGGCCAGGGTTGGGTTTGAACTTGCCACCCTTGGTACTGGGGCCAGTGCCCTACTCACTGGCCACAGGCACCGCCCCAGATACTGACTCTTATCTTCCCACCTGGGCCACCAGTTCCTGTATCAAATCATCCCTGGGGCCTAGCCTGCAGCTAGGCACATAGCCAAAACTTGTTCTGTGTCTCTGGATAGGCCTCATCCTATGCAACCCCATCTCCCACCCTCCTCTCTCTCTGCTGGACACCACCTGTGCTCTGGTGGCTCCTGCAGCTTAGACAAAGTGACAAGGTGAGGTTCAGGAGGCCACCTGATGCCAGAGGAACTGGCCCTGAGGTCATTTCATGACTGAACAACCAGTGGTTTTCTCCCAGAATTATGTGGCTTCCTGCAAGGAAGATTTTGGGTTTAGTATCTGTTCCCCTTTCAGTCTGGAAGACACCTAGCCACAGCTGAGTGAGTGAGCTGAAGTCAGTGAAATTAGATCCACCATCCACAGAACTGGTTACTCGAGTCTGAGTCACAAGGACAGAGGAATGGAGCGGCACCTGGGCAGCTCTGGTAGCAGTTTCAGGTACTGGCATAAATATACCCAGCCACAGCATACACGTTTAATAGGCAACCTCAAGACCCATGGAGAGATGCCATTTCCTTTACCAATGGCAGACAGGAGGGCACTCTGGGCCTGCAATAGGGATGGTAGGGATGACGACTCTGTCCATTCTGATCCTTCCTCCTTCTCCTAAAATCTTAAAGACCTGGCCCTTGGACCCTTCACCAGGCTCATCATTAGCAGATCCTGTCCCTGTTAGTATGCTGGAAACTCTTTGCAGCCAGCTGCATCTGTTGGGCCTCCACTTCCTCCAGGAAGCACTATCCTGATGTAGGCAAACAGAAAGGGGTACCTACATCACAGCAGCATCCACCTTGCCTGGAAAGAGGAGCCTAAAATACTCTGAGACACGTCACATGGGTATCTCCCATTTGAGGAAACTTGTGCTCCTTCTGAGAGATGTGGGTGGCTTTAAGAGAAGCTGAGGCCTGGCAAGAAAGGCAAGGAAGGGAGCTGGGGAAGGGAGCTGACATTTACTAAGCGTCTACTCTATGCCAGACTCACCACACAATGATACTGTTGTGAGATTCTTATCATCCTAGAACTGGCCAGTGTATTGAGCTGTCAGAAAAGAAGGTTCTACCAGCCTTTCTCAACCTGGTTCCTTGAGAAATTTATGGCCTACTGCCCTCTGACTACAAGGGCCATGAAAAAACACACTTGTTTTCACAGGTTTGGAAATCTCTTTCTACATATTACATAGGTCCTGGCTATATCTGAGCTCTCTATGACTTTTCCTTGCTTTCACATCCTGTACTCCACCCAAACTCCCAGTGTGAAGTTTATTTCAGGCTCCAAATAAACACACTGAATAAATACCTTATGTTTCAACATGAGTTTGTGGGAGGGCAAAGTATATTTAAAAAAAAAAAACCAATAAAAACAAATAGGGCCGGGCGAGGTGGCTCACACCTGTAATCCTAGCACTCTGGGAGGCTGCAGCAGGTGGACTGCCTGAGCTCAGGAGTTCAGGACCATCCGGAGCAAGAGCAAGACCCTGTCTCTACTAAAAACAGAAAAATTAGCTGGGCATCATGTGGGGCGCCTGTAGTCCCAGCAACTTGGGAGGCTGAGGCAAGATGGTCCCTTGAGCCCAAAAGTTTGAGGTTGTTGTGAGCTACAGTGACACTACAGCACTCTACCTGGGGCAACAGAGTAAGAAAAAAAAGAAAAGTAGGAGAAAAGCATGTAAAAATCTGTACCTGTAATGATATTCATTGCACCAGGATTTATAATAGGAAAAAAAAGCAAGAAACATCAGAGAGCACAGTATGTGGTACATATCTTTCTTAAAAGCCTAAACAGCAGCTTGGTGCCCATGGCTCAAGCAGCTAAGGCGCCAGCCACATACACCTGAGCTAGTGGGTTCGAATCCAGCCTGGGCCTATCAAACAATGATGGCTGCAACCAAAAAATAGCTGGGCTTTGTGGCGGGAGCCTGTAGTCCCAGCTACTTGGGCGGCAGAGGCAGGAGACTCGCTTGAGCCCAAGCGTTGGAGGTCAAAAAAAAAAAGACTGTCTTTCTTTTTTTTGAGACAGAGCCTCAATCTGTCACCCTGGGTAGAGTAACGTGGCATCACAGCTCATAGCAACTTCCAACTCCTAGGCTCAAGTGATTCTCTTGCCTCTGCCCCCAAGGAGCTGGGACTACAGGCACCCACCACAACACCTGGCTATTTTTTGGTTGCAGCCATCATTGTTGTTTGGCGGGCCCAGGCTGAATTTGAACCCGCCAGCTCAGGTATATGTGGCTGGTGCCTTAGCCACTTGAGCCACAGGCGCTGAGCCAAGACTCTGTCTTTCTTATTAAAAAAAAAATAGAAATCACAGACTTGAAGACAGTATAATACCAAAAAGCCTTTGTCACATAAATACCAAATTTCTTTTCTTCTTTTTTTTTTTTTTTTGAGACAGAGTCTCACTTTGTCACCCAGGCTAAAGTACCATGCATGGCACCAGTCTAGTTCATTGGCACCAGTCTAGTTCATAGTAATCTCAAACTTGGGTTCAAAGGGTCCTCCTGTCTCAGCCTCCCAAGCAGCTGGGACTACAGGTGCCCACCATAATGTCTAGCACACTTTTTTGTATTTTTAGTAGAGATAGGGTCTTGCTTTTGCTCTTGCTCAGGCTGGTATGAAACTCCTGAGCTCAGGGGATACTCTTGCCTTAGCTTCCCAGAGTGGTAGGATTATAGGCGTAAGCCACTGAGCTCAGCCATGAATAGCAAATTATGATTTTTTCAAAAGTAAAAATCACTGGGGCGATGCCTGTAGCTCAGTGAGTAGGGCACCGGCCCCATATACCAAGGGTGGTGGGTATATGGCCCCAAGCCAAACTGCAACAACAACAAAAACAGTAAAAATCATTGTTGTGAGCTACGATGACACCACAACACTCTACCGGGACAACAGAGTGAGAAAAAAAAGAAAAAGAAATAGGACAAAAGGATGTAAAAATCTGTACCTGCAATGCTATTCATTGAACCAGGATTTATAATAGGGAAAAAAAGCAAGAAACATCAGAGAGCACAATACGTCTTGGTATATATCTCCCATGGCACTGAGAATCAAGCAGTGTGGAGGGGGGAACCAAGAGTATCAGGGAACCAGTCTGCAGAGGTGGGGCCAGACAGTGTTTTGGACTTGACCCATAGGCAATGGGGAATAATAAGAAATTTGTAAGCAGCGGGTGACATGATTGTTCTGGCAGCAGTGTGGAGAGTACAGTGCAGCTGGAAGGATGTTGGCAGGAAGACTTGCTGGGACACAACCATCTATATAAGTGATAGTTAGGAGTGAAGTATGGGATGGCAGCTGGGGATGGAGAAGAAAGGAGGGACTCAGGACAATGCCACAGGCTCAGTAACTCACCAGTGGAAGGCTTGTAGGCAGGAAAGGGAAAAGAAAGGAAGGAATGGAGTGCCTAAAAAAGAAAAAAAAAGATCACAGGAGAAGAGAAACAGGTTTTTCAGGGATGAGTGTGTGGAAAAAAGATCTGTGAAAACAATGAGTTGGACTGGAGAGAGTTGTGGGATACATCTGGTTGGAATAGTTAGGAAGGCCCAGGTGCGAGTTGGAAATACTGGTTTGAAGCTTAAGAGAAGGGTGAGGGCTACATGGCTTCTGAAGCCACAGAAGTGAAGGCAGAAAATGAGAACATGGTCAAGGACAGAACTCTGAGGTACTCCTAAATGTCTGAGACAGAAAGTGAAGACAGGCTGAGATGGGTGAGTATTGTCATGGTTAGAGAGACACAGAGAGAATTTCAAGAGACTGGCCAAACAAGTGCGTGTTATCACAATCAGGAGATGTGCCTCAGGCTCATGACTCCCGGAGAGAGCATGGGATCTAAGATGGAGGAAGTGCTGGGGCTGCAATGAACAGGAGCATTATTTCCGAGCTCTCCTGCCAGATGAGAAATTCTGGCAGGCCACTGACCACACACTGTGCCCACCCACCTGGTCTCCTACACAGAGTGATGTGCACTGACTTGGGAGCATCTCAAAGCCGCACTCGCTGGATGGGGTCACACCTTGCAAATGTACTCTCTACTCTGAATGAGCAATGAGTACTCTTTGTTTGTCCTGAAGACAGGATTATCCTACACCAAGTGATACCAAAGACAATTTAGAAGTTAAGACCAAAGTTCATCTGTCTCTCTACTCAAGTTCTAACACCCTGCCTAGCTCCATATGCCAATTGTAAGGAACACCTCATCTGGGCAGCTGTCGAAGAGTCAGAGTTAAGCTGTGTGAACACTGTCATTTTCAAATTTCTTGAGACAAGACTTTTGTTACAGAGGGAAGTTCTACCAGGTCCATCTGGTGGCTCAACGAGTTCTTAAAGTTACAGTCAAGCTGGAACCAACCCTCTCTGGGGAGTGGCAAAGCCCCTGGTGTCTGTGCAGGGAACTTCGGGTAACTTAATTCACACCCAAATCACGGTTCTGCCACCGTTTTCTCCTTTCACAGGAGAGAAATGTTTCAAATCCTTGGGAAACAGCCACACCACTAAGATTATCTTCTAACTGCAAGGAGGCAGTATGTGAAAGTGATATTGTGTGACTTGGCAACTCCCAACACTGAAAGACTTCCTCTGAAAGGCTTCCTCTGTTCGCCATCAGCACCTATTCCCCTCCCCCTCCTTAAGATCGCTGCTGTCTGCCTGGGATAATCTGGCAGAAGTGCCGAGTGGGAAAGCAGCCCTGGCATTTGCCTGAGTGGTCTGATTTTTAGTGGACTGCTGAAAAATGGACAGGGCAACGCCTCCTTTTAGCTTTCCACCCCTTCATCACCTGACAAGACTTAATAAGAAACTTCTGGGAGCAGACATCCTGCATCAGGGCAAAGGAGGGACCCAAATACCAAGAAGGTACACAGCAGAAGCACCATAATTACCAGAGAAATGATGGGCATGCCAGGGGAGGTTGTGAAATTGGCAGACTTGGCTTGCCCCTTCCTGCTTCCTCCTAGGAGTTTGGTAAACCGTTGGGGCGTGCTCTTGACTTCACTTTCTATTCAAAGCTCTTACTTTGCAGGAAGTTTTCCAATAATCCCAATTATATACATTAACTATGTACAAGAAAGAGGTCATAAATGCCCATAGCCACAATGCAGGTTGGGGGAGTAGGAGCTGGATAAAGAGAGTTAGGTGGGGAAATCAACTTAAAAGCACACTGGGAGTTTCACAGGACATAACAAGAGTGAGCAGAAAAAGAGTTCCATGGTTAAGTAACTTTCAGAGGGTGGCACTTGTGGCTCAGTGGGTAGGGCGCTGGCCCCATATACCAAGGGTGGTGGGTTCAAACCCAGCCCCAGCCAAACTACAACAAAAAAACAGCTGCACATTGTGGCAGGCACCTGTAGTCCCAAGCTACTCAGGAGGCTGAGGCAAGAGAATCGCCTAAGTCCAGGAGTTGGAGGTTGCTGTGAGCTGTGACACCACAGCACTCTACCAAGGGCAATAAAGTGAGACTCTATCTCTACAAACATAAATAAATAAATTTGAGAAATGCTGGTCCATTTAAAGCTGAGCAAATATATTTTCTATAGGATTTCTCAGAGCCTTTAACAAATGGAATAGGTAATGATTCCAAAGCCTATCTGACTACAGAATCCTGAGCACTTTTTTTTTTTTTTTTGAGGTGGAGCCTCAAGCTATCCCCCTGGGTAGAGTGCCATGGCATCACAGCTCATAGCAACCTCCAACTCCTGGGCTCAAGCGAGTCTCCTGCCTCCGCCTCCCAAGTAGCTGGGACCACAGGC